>CAUYON010106207.1:0-11037 GCA_963573935.1 Arctocebus calabarensis | reverse complement strand
AGGAGGGTGGTCGGGGTAGAGGGAGGGTAATTGGGGGGGCCACACCTATGGTGCATCTTAGAAAGGTACAGGCAAAACTTAACTAAATGCAAAATACAAATGTCTTCATACAATAACTAAGAAAATGCCATAAAGGGTATGTTAAATAATTTGATGAAAACATTTCAGATTGTATATGAAACCAGCACATTGTACCCCTTGATTCCACTAATGTACACAGCTATGATTTAATAAAAAAAATTCTTAATAAACTGTTCACTTGTTAAAAAAATAATTAAAAATTTTAAAAAAGGTTAAAAAAAAGAAATCATAAATAGGATGAGCCTTATTGAAAAGATGACAATTAAGCAAAATGTGAATTAGTCATGCAGATATCTGGGAGAAGAGTGGTCCAGGTAAAGAGAACAGCTAGTTCACAGGCTCTGAGATGGAAGCATACATAGCATTTAAAGGGCAGACTAGGAATTGATGGCATTGCATACTAATGGCTCTGAAATATTCTTTGAAAGCACTAATAGAACTTATCTGCTGACAAAGAAACGGAGGCTGTGTTGAAAAAAATAGTGAGTGTTTGTCTAAGTTGTTATTGGAAACAGAAATGTAAAAGATTCCTGACAGCCCTGACAATTGGAGAGCAGTCAGGAGTCCATGCATTTGCACTGGCAACATTTCCATTCCATAGCCCAGACCTGAGATCCAAGAGGGCAAAGTAAACCTATCTAAAGAGCAGACAAAGTCCAGAAACTGGTGAGAGAATTATTCCTATGATGAAATACAGGGTTGGAACATAAAGGACGTAGTGCCAAAATAAAACAGGTGCACCCAGAGAAAAGGCGAAAACCTTCTCATTTCCCCAAAGTCTCCCAAAGAGCTACCGCCCTGTCTTGTGCTTTTATCACAGGTTCCACTATACCAGCTACCATGATAATTATGTCATGCTCGAGTATGTCCATGTGTAAGAATATCCTATTCCTTTCTTGCTCTCCTGTTAGGCTTTTCCCAGTGCCTAATCAAAAGTAAGCACTTAAAATACATTTGTTGACTTAAATAATAAATAACATGCCGTTCATGTTTTGCTACTGATTGTAATTATTTACCTTTTCATGTACATGACTATCTTCTGTACTATAAGTAGTAGTATGTAGATTAAAAGCAGGAATTATACCGTGTAGTTCATTGTATCCCTAGAAGTACACCCAAGAAATAGAAGAAACTCAATAATTTTTTGTTTTTGTTGTTGAAGGGGAAAAATGATTAAGACAGTAAAGCAAGGTCAATTTCTAGAGTTCTCTTTCCCTGAAGCAATCATAAACCTGTAGTTGAGTAATTGTAAAGTTTTGAGACTACAGCAGAAAAAAAAAAATGATGTAATCAGAAGAACCACAGTGACAAGTGTTGAAAAGATGATCCTAGAGATAAATGACTCCTGTGTCTCCCACATCACCAAGCACTTCCAGAAAATTATTTCCCAGGATAGCACCATCCCTGGGGTTAAGAAGGGCATTTTACAAAATCATCACAGCTTGATGGAACTATCCTTCAGGACAATGAGTCTCTAACTGTAGTATGAGAATCCTGAGGGGAATTGAAGGAGATTCTGGAAATATGAGAAGCACCAGCGTAAACAGACTTTTTTTTTCTTTGTTTTTTAATTTTTATTAAATCACAATTGTATACATTAGTGCAATCATGGGGCACAATGCACCATGGAATACTATGCAGCATAAACAGACTTTTAAAAAAATACTTCCAGGTATCAAATTAAACCACATTATTAATATCAAAAGAATTTAAAGTATCTGAGGAATTATAACATTAATTTTGAGTAAACTTTAATGGAAAAAATTAAGCTGCATGAAAAGTAAGCCAGTTTGGCTTCTGCTCCTATACCTGGTACATGATGGAGGGATTGGAGTTTGGGAGAGCAGAGGGTGGGTGTTCAGTGTCAAATTCATCTAGCACTTCACTACATGAATTTGAGAGGTGTTGTATTATGGTTACTAACTCCTTGCTGGTCTAATTAAATATCAAGCAACTTCTTAAGTCAATTGAATTTTTAAGTGTGTCTTGCTCCCAGAGTACCCTATGAAGATACCTATTCCCACTCCCATGACAAGTAACACACAATAAACACAATAAATTGTACTCTGTGTTCACATACGATCTTATGCATATATAGGCAGTACAAATCAAATAAGCATCAAACACATTTGCCCTTAAAAAATGTATTACTTTCATTTACTTGGATCTCCTCAAAGCTTTAACTAAAATGTTGATTTTGTTGACTTAACGGATATGCCAGCCAAGAGCCATACATTCACCGTCCTAATTGGACAAGAAGAACTAGATTTCATGCTTCGGCATTAATGCTGCAACTGTATTAAACCAAGTTGTCAGTAGGTTTTTTCTCTCCTTCACATGTTGATTTTCTAGTTCTGTGCTCATAGTCTTATAGCATATGAGTGTCCTCTGCTATAAGTTTAAATTGTACTTCACACTATGGGTATAAATTATAAATTAAAATATAATTAGGAACATTGACTCTCTGAGGTGAAGAATATAAAAGGAACATGGACAGTTCTCTTTCATGTTCACAATCTGTGTTCCCAGAACCATCTATGGCTCCCCACCAAAACATTCCCACCCTCAGCCCCAGAAGAGGATCTGATAAGTACATATTCTAAAGTGATTTTATCTGCTCAGGGGAAAAAAAAAATGTTTCAACAAAACACAATGAAAGAGATTTACAATGTAATTTTACTATGTAATGTCCCACCAAAGCCAAGAGTAAAGAATAAAAAATACCTGGAGACAACTTCTTAGAAACTTATAATTAATTTATTATGCTTATTCTCAAACTCCTGCTTTCCCCTTAAAATATTTACATCATTAAAATTCAATATTTAAACATATACGTAGATTTATCTAAAGTAAATTAAATGTAGATGAGTTTGCATTTATGTTTCTTTAATCCACTTATGTATTTATTATTTGATCATCAGAATGTTAGCTAATGATTTCCAAGGAATGGACAGTAAAAGTAGACTTTTTTAGGAAACTCAGAACTTTTTTCCTTCTTACTAACTTGAATATTTGAATGTTAGTCATGCTAATCAAATTACTTTATCCAATTGCCAAATGAGCCACTTTTTTTTATTGCTGAACATTTTATTGGTTTTCTAAATTTTTTAATATTATAAACAATGTTGTATCTAACATTATGTCTGACGCCACCATTAAGGAGAAGTATTTCTCTTTTTTTTTAAGCTTTTTTTTTTTATTGTTGGGGATTCATTGAGGGTACAAGAAACCATGTTACACTGATCGCATTTGTTGGGTAAAGTTCCTCTTACAATCATGTTTTGCCCCCAAAAGGTGTGGCACACACCAAGACCCCACCCCCCTCGCAAATGAGCCACTTTTATAGAAAGAGCTGAAATGTATTTAAAGGAAACCACCGTGAACTTTAAAATTGTTCTCATTGATCCTAATATGAGAACAATTTAAAGTCAATTTTGTGTTGGTTTAGATATTTTTCAATCAGCAGGATAAACTAAATTATTCAACAACAAATACTCAGAAAGTATTCCTCTGCACAAGTCCTTGAGTTAAGCAGTCAAGAACACAGTCCCAAAGATATCCGATCCAATTTCCAATTCACCCTCAGATTTGGTTTCTCAAAGGCCACTTCCTTCACGCCTTTTGTCTCTCAAAAGCCCACAGCAAATTTTTCAAGGATTCTCACTTCCAACTGCCTTTCCTTAGTCTTAAGTACACTTCCTCCCAGCACCCTGTGTGTTCACTCAGTTACCTTTCCCTACTTCAGGTTTATATAGCAGGGTTTGCTACCAGAAACCTTCTCCTTCGACAAGCACAACATAATCTTTACAGCTCCCACAAGAGTCTAGCAAAAGCCCAAGCTGTTTGGAAGGAGTCTGTGTGTGTGTTCAGTGCAATTTGAGTTACAGTCCTTGGCTTTGATTCTCCGCTTTCCACGCAGCACCAAATACAAAGCGACAGGTGGAAAGCCTATGCAGTTAAGCTAACCTTCTCCATGTAATTTCACTTGTATTATTTCCAACTGGATTTCTATTTTAATATGCATTTACATATTGGTCATTGGGCCCACAAATATGCCTCTGAACCTCCTTTCCCCATCATCAAGGAAAAAGTAAAATAAAATTAGATTTTGACACTGATGAATTTATTTGTATTTATTACAGCATGATGTAAAATACATGCAAAAGAACCCTCCAATTAGGAATTATATCCAGAGTATAATTATATTCAGAGTATATCCTATTGACATGTAATATGCATAATGTGCCACAGTTTAAATCTCACTCAGTCTCTACCTGTTCTGTCCTCAGCCTGATGCTGCCAGACTCTAGTCAGTTGTGTCCTGAAGCACCAGGGAAGTGCTAGACAGGAAATGTAATTGTCTTTGCTTTCCACTATCACATTCATGACATAAGTTGGACAAGGATATCTTCAAGGGAGAATGGTCCAAAAGATGCGCAGTCACCAAGGATGCCAATGGAGAAACCAAGTCAGGCTAAAAGAGGAAAAAAGGAGTCTTCATCTGTCCCTCACCCCACCTTGCCTTACACCAACACACATAGTACCTACTGTTCCTTGTACTTAATGGGTGCTTGATAAGTTTTCAATTAGCAAAATAAGCAAGTGAGTAAAAGCAGAACCACCCTTAGACTCAGGGAAGAAGGATGCCAACTTTAGGGGACGCCATATGTAAGATGTGTCCTACTCTAGCCCCCTGTAGCTACATCCTTCACCTTGGGGCCAAAGGGACATGTCCACCAGGACATGTACCCAGCCTCTTACTCTGACTGTGCTCTGGGAACTCCTTGTCCAAATGGCCCCATGGCCTATACCATCCTTCTCTCAGGGTTTGCTTCCCCAGAGCTAGTCAGAGTGGTACACACACTTCCAGGGATTGCCAAGGGGCAGCCGTGCTGCAGGAGTGGGGGAGTGGTTATGGGCATAGCTTGGCCCTGTGACTCCTCGGCACATATGTGAGGCCCTTCTCAGAGCCAGAGGAGCCAGAAGTAAGAATAGAAAAAGAGGGAGGTAGTTCTGGAATACCAGGTGTGGACTCACCCAGAAACACCATATTCTAGCTCAAAATTTGGAGGAATCTGAGAATTCTAAATTTGAACCTAGCTTCTGGCTCACTATAAGGATATATTTGTCAAGGTAAGAGAATATAACACACTTTATTTAACAGTTTGTAAGCTTGTTTTATGACTTTTAAATAGTTAGACATATAATAAGTAGGCTTCTTTGTATTCTTGCCCCAGGCCCCACAAATGTTAGAGGCAGGTTGTGTGGAAGAAGAAAGAAAAGGTGGGAAGAAAAAAAGGAGAGGAACAAAACAAAGCAGTAGCAGTGAGCTGCTTATCAGACAAGGACCAGATGTGCTATCTTGACATACTGCATCTAACGTTGAGTAAAACATTAATGTCTGTAAATATTTCAGATGTTTAATATAAATTTACTGAGTGAACAACCAATCAGTCAATAATAAGGAAACAGCCATACATGGTTATGGCCAAATTAGGGGGATCACAAAAATTCCAGTATCACCTTTGACTCCTTCAGGTACCTGGTCCCAACCTCAAGCAGAAAAAAGACCTCACCTATTGTGCATAATAATGCAAGGGTACACATCAAATCTATTATGAGTAGAGTATAAATCTCTTAACACAACAATTAAGTAGGAGAGGTGAAGGCTATGTTAACAAGTTTGATGTAAGCATTCCAAATTATATATAAAATCAGCACATTGTACCCCCAAAATGCATTAATGTACATAATTATGATTTAATAAAAAAATGTATACAGAAAAAAAAAAAGACAAAATTGGTGACTAATGCATTGCATGTATGCATAGAGCCCTGCTAACAGGTGGATAGGAATGAAAGGATGGCTAGGAAACATCCTCACATCTTAGACTCTGGGCAAATCAAATAATCAATACAGAAATAGGAAGGCCAGCTTCAGGACTTCTGAAACTATAACCATTCAAGATGACAACCTTAAATTTGGCAAGGTCAATAAACCTGAAGAGGAAGGGTGCAGATGTTCTGAAGAGTGTTTCAAATAGAAAATTGGTTTGCTTGCTTGAATATGTTAAGTAACATTGTTAATCTAGGCATACTTGCTCAAATTTATTTTAAAAATTCTATTTTTGTACACAAGCATACTTGAGTAAGAAAAAACACATGTTAATCTCTCCTCCCTGCTTCCTACACTCTGCCTCCATTTTTCCATGCAGTGGAGTTCAAGCCTGGTTCTCTACCCTAGAATCACTTGAAGGCATTTATGCATTATGTCTACATGATCTATATGTTTATGATTTAATAATAAAAAAAATGCCTGAAACCCACTGGTAGAAATTCTGATTAAACTGGGATTGGCCTGGGAATCAGTATTTTTAAAAATTGTTTCAAAAGATTCTACAGCAAAACCTAGAATGGGAACTACTGAGCCCCAGGTAGTATAGCTATTTGATTTATTAACCTATCTGGAAAAAAAATTAAAAACCTAAAAAGGAGTGAAGATCTCCAAGGAGGAGATCCCCATCCAAGGAGACGGCTATAATGTCACCACAGAGTTTTGGTTCCCAAATGTATCTCCTTGCCTTCAACATTAATACTCATTATGGTTTTTATGCTGGGAGTGGTGTTTTATGCCTGTGATCCCAGCACTTTGGGAGGCCAAGATGGGAGGATTGTTTGAAGCCAGAAGTTCAAGACCAGCCTATCTCTAAAAAAAAAAATTAAAAATTAGCCAGACATAGTGACATATACCTATAGTCCCAGCTACTTGGGAGGCTGAGGTACAAGGATCACTTGACCCCCCAGAGTTTGAGGCTACAGTGAGTTATGATAAGGCCAACATACTCTAGCCCAGGCAACAGAACAAGATTCTGTTTCTAAAAAAATAAAGAATTTTTTAAAAATTCATTCTGTTTTTGAACAACTCACTTCAAAATTTTTCAGAATCACTGATTTGTATTTCAATTTTCTAAAACAGTAACTATCCCCTCACATTTATATTCATCTGAATATTCACCGATATTCCCAACTCTTTGACTCATATTGATAGTAAGAATGTTTATATTTTATATTGAATAATATCATTATTATCTATAGATCTTAAATTTCTGAGAGCATTGGATTCTCTAAGGCAGTTGATAGATTCACATTCTGGGCTGCACCTCAGAGCTTCCATTCAATAAGAATGTCAAGGGGCTTAGGGGTTTGCATTTTGGACAAGTTTTTCAGACGATTCTGCTATTGGTGATAAGCAGACACTTTGAAGAAATATGGTTCTCAAGGCACCCAGGTCCAGTCACCAGACAAGGAAGATTTCTTGTCCTTCTGCTGCACTTTGACATTTTGTAAAAAAAAACATGGCACAGCTATTCCAATTGTATCAGTCATGGATACTGATTACAAATAGCTTGATTTCCTTTGTTCTTGATAATGTTACTGACTACCACTATTTCAGAGTCTATGGTGTAGTCAAATCAGCTCTTAGGAAATCCTGCCAAATTGATCAATCTTTTATGAAATCCTTGAGCTGACTGCTTACCCTGTTATCATTCTGTAATTCTGTAATACAAGACATACAATACAGTGTATTACCAGTTAATAAATATAGTTACACATATCATGCCAAAAACAAATAGATGATGCCAGGAGTTTAGCAACTCAGTGTGCATTGATAACGTAACAATCATACATAGGATTCCACCTGTCATTTCCTTGCCTTTTAGGGCTGTTCCTCAATGATAAAGGGTAATAAAATTGGAAAGGCACCATTTAATCTTAAAGCTGTATGGGTTGCTTCCTAATCAGAACCATCTTGGTTCTTTTAAACTGTTGCTAATCAATTGTTTAATGGTTTCTTCCACTAGTTACCCAGGTGCCCATGTAAGCTGATACTCTGATTGCTATCTTGCAGAGAACTGCCCTTCATGATTTCTTAAAAGCAAAGATCAACAGCTGTGCAGTGACATCTGCAATTATTAAATATGCTCTAGGTCCAAATAGGACATCATGATTTGCTTCATTTACTCTGCATGATGATCCTGTAAGGAAGATAATATTATTCCCATTCTGCAGGTATGAGGAGCAAAGTGCAGAGACCTTCTTTTTCCCAAGGTTACTCAATTGATAAGTAAGCTGGGTTGAAAATAGAGCCTGGATGCTCTGAACATTCATCCAATTCTCTTTCCATTGCATTACACTGCCAGTTATCTGGCTCTGCTAGCTCCACTGTACACGGACATTCCAGGTACTCTTTAATTACCTCTTTGCCTGAGCTAGTTGGCTTGCCCATCTCCTCCCACAGCTGAGACTTGTTCTAGCCAAGTGCTCACATCTGACCATTTCTATAAAAGGCAGAAATGAAAACTGTGTGAAAAGTTTCTGCCATTTCTCTGTCCTCTATCATTACCCTTTCCTTTCCTACATATCAAGGGATGATGTGTCCCTGGTCATCTTCTTTTTCTATTATATTCATCATCTCCAAGTGTTAGCTGGCCACAACTGTGTGATTGGCACCACATTAGGTGCTACTGTGGTCATGCAATAAAATGACAGCCTCAGAGTGCCAAAGTCCCACTGGCTAAGGCTGACAAATAGGAGGGGAAGTGCACGTGGGCAGGAGGAGTGGGGCCAAAATTAACTCGCTTAAGTATGTGCTTTGACAAGGACCAGGTGCAAAATGGATGGGTGGGAGGTAGGGGTAGGGGATTCTGCTGTCCTGTTCTAAAAGCCTGGCTGCTCTCCTGTACTGTCCCTAGGAGTAGAGATGGGCATTCTTCAAGGTGATTTCTACATGTGCTGCTGATCAAAGGCTTTCAGTGACGGCTGTTCAAATGAACACCACTCTGGGTTCCTCAAGGAAAGTCCTCTCTGACTTCACCTTGGCTGTCTTGGAGGCAGTCACCCCCTGGTCTCATCAGCTGTCTTTCATACATATTCTCAAATGTGTAATTTTAACCATTGTTAGGCCGTATTTCATGACTAATTATTGAAGTCCATTTGTACAAGAACTCAACATTCGAGGATAAAAATTTCAGCCATAAGAAACTATTTATTTACTCAATTAGTGTTATGCATCCAAGTATACACAGAAGTCCCTGTCCCCAGGGCTAACAGAGATGACCAGACACAGATGTCTTTTGCCTCTGTAGAACTGACATCCTAGCTGTCTTGGGATTCTAGCTACCATTTACAGACTCTTTCACATAATCATTTAATCCACTTCTCATCATAATATTCTTTAGTGAAGTGAAATTTTTACTTTAATCTTATGAAGTGTAGGTCCCAGAGACTGGTTAATTGGTCATTGGAGAGACCAGGGCATTGAGATTATTTGAAAAATTTCCCAGATAACTGAGTATGTCCCCGGAGTGGAGACCGTTTCTGTTCTAGTGTTTTCTACTTCTTCTGGGTCTTAAAAATCACACAAGGATGTTATTTTTCTGGGCCCCAGACAGACAAGATTAAAATGAAGAGATTGGAAACCTGTTGTTTGTTTTTTTTAAGATGGAGTCTCACTATGTTGCTCAAGTTGTGCATTGACTATTCACAGGTGCAATCACAGGAACCTGCGGCCTGGTACTACTGACCTCACGTGATCCTCCTGCCCAGCCTCCCTAGTGGCTGAGATAGCAGGTATGTACCCACCAGACCAGGCTTGGGATCTGTATTTTTTTTTTCTTTTTGCAGTTTTTGGTCAGGGCTGGGCTTGAACCCGCCACCTCTGGTCTATGGGGCCAGCGCCCCACTCCTTTGAGCCACAGGCACTGCCCTGGGAATCTGCATTTTTAACAAGCATTCCAGTAATGTTTCTAAGCAGACTAATTTGGGAAAGAGTGATTTTTAACAAAAATAAAATAAATCTTATCAATTAAAGTGTGACTGTCATATAAATTCTGATTTTTAAGTTATATTTTAAAATATATAATCTTTTTTATTATTAATGAGGCAGAATTTACTTTTACAATAAATCTAGTTTGTCTTTTTTTATATAACCTGTTGGTCAGAACTTTTATAATAAATCTCATGCCATTGTTTTCTGAAATGTCAAAATGAAGTAGAATTAAAAACAACTATGGCCCTATACATTGGCCTTTAAAGGACCAAATAAAAAACGGAGTGTATTCTAGGAGCATAAATGCAATTACAAATCAGCCTGTTAAAATATGAAATGAATTAATCATTATTGCATTCTTGAAATCTAATTTTCTGTTTGAATTCAGAACTTCTGATTTCTTGTTCACAAACTAACCAGAACATTTCTTGTTAAATAAAATTTAGTCATGACTTAAAATATTTGAGGAAAAGCAGTCATTCAAAAAACTAAGATCAGCCAAAAACAGATGGCACCTATAGAATACGGTGTTGTTGACTTTTCTGTTATGCCAAGTTACAAAATCAAATCAAATCTGTGTCATAAGACAGTCCTTCTATAAGGTGTATGTCTCATCTGGGAATGCATATGTATTTTTCAGTATCCCGGACCTTTTATTTATTTTATTTTTATTTATTTATTTATTTATTTATTTATTTATTTTCGTGGAGACAGAGTCTCACTCTATCACTCTCGGTAGAGTGCTGTGGAGTCACAGCTCACAGCAACCTCCTGCTCTTGGGCTTAAGCGATTCTCTTGCCTCAGCCTCCCAAATAGCTGGGACTACAGGCACCCACCACAGCACCCAGCTAATTTTTGATGCAGTTCGGCCGGGGCCGGGTTTGAACCTGCAGCCCTCGGTATATGGGGTTGGCTGAGCCACAGGTGCCGCTCAACCCAGACCTTTTTTTAAAAAAAAAAAAAAAACTTTTTTTTTTAATTTTATTTATTTATTTATTTATTTTGAGACAGAGCCTCAAGCTGTCACCCTGGATAGAGTGCTGTGGCATCACAGCTCACAGCAACCTCCAATTCCTGGGCTCAAGTAATTCTCCTGCCTCAGCCTCCCAAGTAGCTGGGACTACAGG
>CAUYON010106204.1:0-55403 GCA_963573935.1 Arctocebus calabarensis | reverse complement strand
TAGCTGGGACTACAGGCGCCCGCCACAACGCCCGGCCATTTTTTGGTTGCAGCTGTCATTGTTGTTTGGCGGGCCCGGGCTGGATTTGAACCCGCCAGCTCAGGTGTATGTGGCTGGTGCCTTAGCCCGTTGAGCCACAGGTGCTGAGCCTTATTTATTTATTTTTGAGATAGAATCTCACTATGTCACCCTCGGTATAATATTCTGGCATCACAGCTCACAGCAACCTCAAACTCTTGGGCTTAAGCGATTCTCTTGCCCTAGCCTCCCAAGTAGCTGGGATTATAGGCGACTGCCATAATGCCCGGCTATTTTTTTTGTTGCAGTTGTCATTGTTGTTTAGCAGGTTCAGGCCAGGTTCAAACCTGCCACCCTCAGTGCATGTGGCTGGTGCTGTAACCACTGTGCTACAGGCACCTAGCCAGTTTTTCTATTTTTAGTAGAGATGGAGTCCCACCCTTGCTCAGGCTGGATTCAAATTTCTGAGCTTGCCTTGGTCTCCTAGAGTGATAGGATTATTTGTGAGCCGCTGCACCCAGCCTACATATGTAGTATTTTAAAAATCATAATAGAAGAAACCTAGAGAAACTAAAAATAATAATTTGCCCATGGAAGAACTTTCTAAGTATGACACAAAATCCAAAGGCCATAAAAGGAAATACAAATTTCACTTCCCAAAGAAAATTCCTCCATGGCAGCACTGAAGATACACAAAGATTTCCTATAAATCAGGAAGGACAAAAACCACAACCCAATCCAACAAAAGGGCTCAGGAGATAAGTGGATTATGCAAAGGAAAAACAAACAGCTCACATATGAAAAGATGTTCAACATCACTTATATTAAACTAAATTAAAACTACATCATGATCCTATTTTCACCACTCAGGTGGGCAAAGCCTGGAAGTTTGATATGCATGCATGTGAGGATGAGGGCAAACAGACCCTCTCACACAAGGAGACTCCGTCTGGTCATCTTCAGTGCTGTGGGTTGTTAACAGGTGCACTATCTAGAGACATCTGTCAGACCACATCTATCAAAATCATAGACGCACATACCTTTGACTCAGTCAAGGTCAACGCCCAATTGCTTCTTTCAGACATTAACCCTGCAGTTTTATCAACACCCTAGGGACACAGGGTTTGTTGCTGCAGCATTGCTTGTCACAGCAACAGGTTGGTTATAATCTAAGTAGGGGACTGGCCAAATAAATTATGGTTCCTTCTTACTAGGGAGAGCTATGTGACAAAAGAATGAGGAAGTTATTTGTAAGTTAACATACAGGATATGCTGCAAAGTGAAAAGGTGAGGTACAGAACAGGATGTAAAATAGCCACGTACACACATATCTACACAAAACATACACAAAACATCTCTGGGAAGGACCCACAGGAAGCAAACAACACCTGCCTCAGGGGAGGAGAGTAGGTGAAGGTTTTAGTCTGTATATCCCTTCTTTTTTAACATATATATTTTTTTGAGACAGAGTTTCATTCTGTCACTCTGGGTAGAGTGCAGTGGTGTCATCTTAGCACACTGCAACCTCAAACTCCTGGGTTCAAGTGATACTCCTGCCTCAGCCTTCCCAGTAGCTGGGACTACAGGCACACACACTGCCACACCTAGCTAAGTTTTCTATTTTTAGTAGAGATGCAGGCCTCACTGTTGCTCAGCCTAGTCTTGAACTCCAGACCTTAGGCAATCCACCCACCTTGGCCTCCAGAATGCTAAGGTTACAGGTGTGAGCCACTGTACCTGGACTCAAAATTTTGAGTTTTGGATTACACAAATGTGTTATCTTGTCAAAAGAAAAATATTTGGAAGATACTACACCACAGTGTAAGCATAATGATGACAACTGATTTTGGGCTTCAGGACAGAGGTAATAGGGAGGGGTAGGGACTTTGGTGAACGGGAAAGGATATCCCCTTTATAGAGGCATCAGTTCAGCCCTAAAAACATAGCTGCAGTACAGGAACAAAGGCCTATGTTACCGGATCCTCTGATGCTAGAAATCCAGATTTTTATGCAGATTTCCCTGTATTTAACTGTTTCTAGGTACTTCTTCTTCTTTTTTTTTGTACTTCATTTTTTTAAAAAAACCTTGCGGTAGCTAAAAATAATCAGATCAGAGGATCTGGAACCCCGACCCTCCCTAGATGGTCAGGGAGGACAGACCCTAGGAAGTCACCAAGTCCAGTTCCCTAATTTAACATGGTAAAAAAACAAGGCCAGAGAGGGGAAGGATGTGCCCCAAATCACGTAGCAAACGGGGCCTGGAGTGATCCCATTCAGGACTGTGATGGTGAGTTGGACAGTGTATGCTGCCACAGCATGTGGTGGGGTTGCAAAGGAGTATGGTGCTGATGCGAGAATGATGTCATGCCAGACAAAGGGGTGGGTGCTGTTTTGGGGAATAAAGTCCAGGGAAGTGGCACAGCATGGGAAGAGGCCTAGAGGTTCAGTAGGGTTGCAGTGGGGGGACATGGTCAGAGGCAAATGGCATTCCCTGCCCACAACCTGCTCTGCAAAGGTCCAAGGTGGGTGTAAGCTTGGAGTGTCCAGCACAGAAAGCAAGCCCCAGAGGATTCAGAGTGGGCAAGGGAGAGAAAAGGGGGCCTGGGCAGAGGGAGAGTGTCCCACTCACACTTGCGCAGCTCCAGGCTCTTGCTCGGGCAGGCCAGATGCTGGCCTGGAGGGTTCTGGGTCCTCTGCAGACAGGCCAGCATGGCGGAGCTGGGGGCCCCTGGGGGGGCACACTCTCCAACAGCGTCCCTGTGAGGAGGGAGAGGAGATGACCATCACTTGGGAGTACTCCGTGCCCACTCCTGCCACCCACCCCAGTAATTCCCTGCCAGCAGCCTCCCCAGCACCTTACAGAACATCAGAGACTTTCCGAACAGACACCCCTTTTCCCTTATTTGACAGATGAGGGGCAAGGCCCAGAGATATCAAGATGCTCATCTGTGGCCTCACAGGAAAGGACAGAATCCAGGGCTCTTGAGTGGTGGACTTCCACCATGACAGGGCTGGAACCGACAAGTCAGACGTGGCCCGGGCCCCACCTAGTGTGTGGGCACCAGCTCCAGGGGCTGGGTCAGACCTCACCCTCTGTGTCCCACAGCGGGCTGCCCTTCAGGCTAGGGGCAGGCCCCTGTGAACAGGCCAGCCTTGAGCTGGACAAAGGTGAAGATCCCACCTGGTCATCTTGGGAGGCTACTTGGAAGGGTACCCAGGAAATGCTAATAGGCACACAGTTGTCCCCATTTAGTGAAGTATTGGTTTGCCTGGTGTATTCACAAGCACCCCTGGAGGGAAGATACCAGGATGGCTCATCCCTGGAAGAACAGGGGCTGCCAATCCTGACTCACACTAGGCCCAACTCCCATGGGCCACCAAGGCTTTCCTGAACCAGGATCCTTGCTGGGGCAGGTCCAGGTGTAAACTCAACCCTGGACACCCTTGATATCACCCACCCAGGCACCTCGGCCCCACCACTTCCTGTCTTCCCCAAGTCCTGAGCAGCCAACCTGGGTCACCTCAACCCTCCTGTTGCTTCGTAAAAAGAAGAAGAAAAAAGAGGGAGGTGTGTGTTGAAGGGGAAGAAAGAGAAGTTATTTAATACTAAACAGGTGTCTGGAGCCCTAAATTCTGCCGCTTTCTTCTAATAATGAAGTATTCATGAGGAAAAGCCTTTTTTCACTACTTTCTTAAGATACTAATTTCACAACAAGCTCCTTGTTACCGCGCAATTATTCCAATCTTGTATTTCTCTGAGACGGTTGCAGCCTCCCGTCTGTCCTGGCCTCTTGGTAAATGAAAGACAATCACGTAACCACCTTTCATTATGCTCTATTTTACTTTCAGCAAAGGTATCCTGAAAGAAATGATTTCCTCTGAAAGGGACTTTTATTCAGTTTCAAAACCAATTTTCTCCTATTACTGTCTCAGAAAAAAAAGAGAGCGAGAGAGGAAGTGGGGGATGGATGGATGTGAAGGGAGGGGAGGTGATTCTCACCACCTCCCAATCGCCAGCCTTAACACAGCAACGCAATAAAAGCTGCGGTATCCACTTCCCGGCTTTGATTTCTGGTAATTTTAAAATAGGCCATTACAATCAGGCAGAAATTATACAGTTTAAAAAGGGAATGAAGTGGGGCTTATTGCAAGGATGAAAGTCCTTGACTGCAGGAAAGCAGTGCCGCTCTTCTCCTCAGGGACTTGGGACGTGAGCAGGTGGCAGGCACAGGCCTGGCCAGGGCCTGTAACCTCCGCAGCCTTGGACAGCCATGGAGGACACACCATGCACACAGGCAGGCTGTGCCCTGGAGGATACACTGTGCTGGGCACCCACACACACTCACACTGGTTTACGCTCATGTACACACATATATGTACAGCGTGTGACATGCCCCTCCCATGCCTACTGCTCTCTGGCACCCTCTCATACACAGGCAGTCTAAGGGGACATACCATCATGTGCCAGGGCAGGCAGTGGCTAGAAGCCCTGCAATCTCCCCCACTCTCAGCACATGCTGTTTGATCCCAGGTGGGCTACTGACCCTCTCTGGTCTCTTAATGTGGCTCCATGGTCCCTGTGGTCCCTCTCATGTCATTTTCTTCCAGAGCCTTGGCCGTACCCAGCCCTACCTCTAGTCTTTTACCAGGTGCCAGGGGTCTACAAGCCCAGCCCTTGATAATTCCCCATGGACCATACATTCCAGAATGCTTTAAAGGAAAAAAACGGGCAGGCTGGCAGGGGGAAGCGGGTGTTGCAGTTGAGGGAGTACAAGCAGGTCGCCTATTCTGGACCTCTCTTGACCCCATCAGCTTCCCTCCCAGAGGGGCTTTGGTTAGAGTGCTCTGATGTTGAGTGCCCAGGCAGTTCTAGGAGCCAAGAGGAGGTTGGCTCCACCCAACTGAGCTCAGGGGGCCACAGAGGATTTGCAGGATGACAAGTAAAGAAAGGTCTTGACTCAGCTTCTCCTCAGCGACTGCCTGGCACATTCTGTTCCTCATTTCTGGAGGGCCAGTAGGCGAGGCCCTGCAGCCTAAAAGGGGTTCTCCCTACTCCTAATTTTCCCAATGCACTGCCCGTTCTCTCAGGATCCCTGTGCCCTGATGCCATGGGCAGGTGGGAAAATCTAATAAGTGAGGGCAGGGGCCAGCCAAACATGACAAGGATAAGTGGGCCACTGCCTCCACTTCCTCTGTCATCCCCAGCACCTGCAACCAAGACAAAGTCAGGTCCCTAACCTTTGTCTTAAGACCTGTCTGGCCTCAGAATGGGCCCCAGCCCTCTTCATTGTCCCTCAAGGCCCACCCTCCAGCTTGGCTGCCTCATACCTCTCCAACCACTTTCCCCTGCTGGTCCCTCTGCCTATAGCACGGCCAGCCTGATCTGTTTTAGCTCAGATTTGCCTTGCAGACTCTGTCTCAGCCGTCCCCTCCTCTGGATAGCCCTTAATCACACAGAGTTGTAACTGGACTATTGAATTTTTGTAGGGACAAGGACTGTGTCTTATTTGTTTCTCTCTCTCTTCAGTCCCTGGCAAAGAGTCATCATTTAATAGATGTTGAATGACTGAATCAATGAATAGGTTATTATCAGATGACGTGACCAAGGCCCAGAGAAGCCAAGCGTTATACACAAGGTCACACAGCAAGGCAGGGACATGATTTTCCTGTGACCCTACCCTGCCTCCTCCTTGCAGAGATCCAGCCCTCAGAGCCCCCATACTGGACTCATCACTCCCCTGGCCAGGGACCATCCAGAGAATGCTGCTCATATTGAAGCCCTATCTGCAAATCAGACTGTTTATAAGCTCAAGGTCTTTTGTGACTTTAATAATAAAAAAAAGAGGTGGCAGGGAGGGAGGGGAGAAATGTCAAAAGCCCCAATGATTAGAATGCTTTGGCACCTTCCCTGACATGGGGGCTGATAAGAAGCCTTATCTCAGAGACACCCGTGGAAAAGGTTCTGTCCACCAGATAACACCCCCCAGCTGTCGATATGCCCTTTCATAGTTGAGGATTTAGATAAAGGAAATGTGACAGGGGAGGGGAAAAAAAGGAAGGAACTTTCCAAGTCTGAGGAGGAATTGAGTCTGTGTGGCTGGCCTTGGCAGAATAATGAATCAGAGAGCGATGGCTAACAGCTGTCTTTATTTTTATAAAAAGGAACAGGGAATTGGGGCCTTCAGCCCTGGCCTGCCTTTTGTCATCTGGTCCTTGCCTGTCTGGCTGCAGGGGGCATCAGGGAGCCCACAGGCCAATGGGAGGGGGAGCTCAGACACAGAGACAAGGACCTTCATACTAGTAACAGCTGTGAGCATTTATTGACTGTTCCTACACAGAGCCCATGTGCATCTGTCTGTTCTACATCCCTGCCTCCTCCCTGTGGCCTTTGTGGCCCCATTTCCCAGATTGGGAAACAGAGAAGGGAAGCAATCAAACCAGGTCCCACAGCATTTAGGTGGCAAAACCTAAAGATGTCAACCCTGACCAGACTTGGAAATTTCAGCCCCACACTGTAGGGTAACTCCATTGCTGCTGGGGAGGAGGGTCAGCCCCCAGCTCCCAGTCAGCTCGGCAGGGAGGAACAGAAGTCATGGTCTGCTTCTCCCCAACACCCAAATCCACTTCTAGAAATTCCCAGAGGGGCAGGAATCCAGAGAGGGAAGAAAGGAGAGGAGGGGAGGAAGGGGCTCCCAGAGGGCCACATACTCAAACATTCACAGAGCCCAACTCCTGAGGCCTGAGGTGGGCAGAACAATGTTGAGATGAGTAAAGCCCAGACCTTGCCTCTTACCCACACATTCATTCATTTACTCACTTATTAAAATGCCTCCCCAGCATTTTGGGGGGCCAGTCCTGCACCACATACTAGGAGTATGACAGTTGGCAAGAATGTCCTTCCAGAAAGGACCATCTGCCAGAAGTGACCTCCCACTGACCTTCCATTTCCAAATCCAGGAAGTTAAAAACGAACTTTCCTGGCCTTTGCTTCCTGCCTCCTATATTTCCCTGAAGTGGCAGGTGAATGGAACTTTCCTTCACGCCTCCGGAGGTCAGTGGTCTGCCCCTGCCTGGCTAGACTGGTTGTGGGGCAAGGGAGAACATGAAGACATACTTGGACGCCACAGCAGGGCCCAGAGGTTGTGACCCTGTGAGGGCCACAGGCTCTTGACCTCTACCCCAAGCCCTGCCCTTGCTGCCTACTCTGGCCTCTGTGTCTCCATTCAAGGCTAATGACTGGTTGTGACAGGGAGGGAAAGGTCATGCCAGGACTTTCCCAGTGTGAAATGGCCTCGGGGTGGCACATGCCAGGTAGAGGCCAGGCACTGGGGTTCTGATTGGCAGAGTGACCTTGAGGCAGTCACAGCACCTTGCTGAATGTCAGTTTCCCAAGTGAGCCGTGACAGGAGTGGGCTAGCTAGGTCACATGAGGGCCATAAGAGGGTGTCACAGTTTGGTTCTCAAACATAATCCAGCACAGGGCTAGGTCTTGGCCTATTGGCACACAAAGGGGGCTCTAGGCACGGTCCTTGTCCTTAAGGGATTTAGAATCTTTAATGCAGACAAGATGGGAAGCTGGAAAAAAAACAGCAGTTTAGGCAAAGAGCTAAGTATGTAGTTCGACTTGCAATTCCCTCTTAGGAGCAGAAGGCAAGCCCTACCTCTCCTCAGGGCCTCATAGCTCTGGGGTGTAGAGCGGTGGGAGCCCTACCATAGTCTCACCTTTACCACCCTGGTTGTTATCGAAGTCTCTTCATGCTGCCTGGCCACAGAGCCTACCTCTCAATGCAGGGATGAGTCTGAAGTCATGGTAGGAGGCCCAGGGACTGGGGAGAATGAACCCTGGATTGGGGATACTGGGGTCAGATCCTGGATGTATGGCCCTGAGTGGGTCACTTCTCCGTGGTGGTTCCCCCCAACGTCAGCACCATGAGCTGAGCCCACACAAAGCCCCAGAAAGCTTAATATTCTCTTAATAGCAAGGGCAGGAACCACCAGCTCTGCTCTTGGCCAGGACAGAAGTTCGGTAGAGGACCCCTTGTCCAGGAGCATCCTAGGGACCCCACGCCCCCCTTTTAGGGCTCCAGCAGGAGGATACACTGTCTATACTTCTGTCTCCACACTTATCCTTAACTCCATCTGCCTCTCTGTCCTGGTATCGCCTTTTTCTCATTCCCTGCCCTCTCCTCCCTTCCTGACCTTCTTCTTTACCCACTCCTCTCCCTGTCACTCCCCCAACCTCTGTCTCTGCTAGGCAGCCAGAGCATAAGCCCACCCCCACCTCCACCTCCCTCCTGCTACTCCCTCCCCCATCCTGAGCCTGAGGCCTTCCAAGGGACCCTGTTAATAATTAAATGTTAATCTAAAAAGCAATTTGAGCTGCGGCTAGGCAGATCTGGTTAGAGATTACATTAGCATGGAGGAGGCGAGGGTAATTTTCTTTAACCCCTCTCCTGATCTCTCAAGCCGGGGATTCTTCAAGTCACACCAGCAATGCTGATTAAACTGGCACAGGGCTTGGCTGTGGATAACGGGCCTGTGAAAAGTGATTATTTCCCACTGCCATTTGGACCGAAGCACCAGAAGGGGATTTTCACTCTTTTTTTAAGGTTGGGGATTGGGCGGGGCACTGTCCCTTTTAACAGGAGGCCTCATCTTCTGTCAGGATTACTGCTACACTCTTTTCTACCATCACAGGCTAAGGAGCTCTAAAATAATACAAATCAGAGAGCACCAGGCTCCCTCGGTTCCCAGGACTGAGATGCCAGCCCTCTGCCTGGCCCCAACCCTTCTGTTCAGTCATCATTTGCTGTTCCTAGCACATCTGTGCCTGGTTCTGGGCTAGGTGCTGCAGGCAGAGATGCTGGTACATCTAGGCAAAAAGGGAGACCAAAAAGGAAAGTGACAACTATCAATTTTGGGTGGCACCAGAGTTCTGAGGTGAGCATCCCTCAGTAGGCAGACCTGTGCCCATTCAGTCTCTTCTGCTCACAGGTCCTTCCTGGGTCTCTACTCCTTAAAATTCTACTCGACCTTCAACCAAAGCCCAGGTTCCTGAGAGCTTCTCCAAGGTACACAAGGGGCATGGTTGACAGAATGACTGGATCCCCCTGAGGCAGCTCTCCCTGAGGCCTCCTCTGTAGGTTCACAGTGCCGTTACCATGCCTGTGTTTAGGAGGCCCTCAGGAGAATGTCTCCTGAAGGAATGATGGGCAAGAGGTTGGCCTGGGGAGTCAGGGTTCAAAAGTGTTCCATTGGGACACAAGGCTGGGGTCTGAGGGTGAGCAGCTGTCCCTGGGCCCTTCAGCACCACGGCCAGCTCCCAGCACATATGCCCTGAAGAAAGCGGTGGGGCCAAGCCTAGGAGCCTAGAAATGTCAGTGGCCGTGGGAACTGCCAACTACAATGCTACCTGCTGGGGACAGCAGGGCAAATTAAGAGTCTACTGCATGCCAGTTACTGTGCTAGAGGTTGGGGCAATGACAGACCCTGCGGGGGGTAGGAGACATCAGAGGGGAATTACAAGGCAGGGTGATAAGTAGTAGTCATAATGGGGCCACCTTACTTGGCCTGAGGGTGTCCAGATGAAAGGACACCCCAGCTGCTTCATAAACAGAGTGATAGTATTGTGTCCTGAAGCCCAGGACACAATACTATCATCCTTCAACTCTCTAGCCTTGGGCAAATCTCTCCATTTGAGTCTCTGTATCTTCATCTGGAGAATCGGGTTAATTCCTTACCATGAACTTGCACAAAGAAAGTATCAGGGTCATTGTGATAGCAGCCTAAGCAGCAAGCATTATTAGTATTGTTTATGACCATAGCCAACAAATAAGTAGGAAAGAGCCAAGTGAAGGAGGCAGGAGATTGAGGTCCCAAGTAAGCGACTGCACGGGCAAGACGTGGGAACTTGACAGAAAGGAGCAAGTATGGAGAACCAGAGTAGCTTCGGGTTACTGGAGAACCAACCCTCTTGGCTAATAATAGAGGGAACCCCAAGGGGGGCAGATCCTCTTCCTGTGGACAATTGCTAGGTCAGGGCAGGGAAAGACTCAGAGAAGGTGCTGTGGGGGGGGGGGAGTCCTCCTATGAAGGCTCAAAAAGGCACCCTCCCCTGATGATGAGTGAGGTACAGACCTGGCTGGCTCTCTACCAGGGCCAGGGGCCCCTGAGGAACAGTTCCTGAGAAGTGGATGCGTGGATCTCATTCTCTTGCCAGTGAGCCTTTGGGAGGCTCTGGCTAGAGGTTCAGGACCCCAGACTTTCCTACCCAGCTCCTAACGCCTAAAGAGCCAGGTCCCAGAGAGAAGAGTTTAAGGAGTGGCTGAGACTCCCCTCTCCTAGTTCCGGCCTTGGCTCTTTAATGAAAAGTGGCAGTCAAGTCTCCTTCATCACCTTCCAGCAAAGGGGCTGTGGGGAGGTCCGGGAGTCGATACTGAACAGCATCAGTACTATGATGTTATAATGGGAACTGGGGAGCTCAGTAGACGCTCCCAACTGAGTTTTTTTGGAGGTAGTCATAGAACCTTTTTGGAGGAGCAACACATAAGTGCAGACCAAAGTGGGGGTGTCACCAGATGACACTGGGGATCCTAGAATAGGGAACACTGTGTGCAAAGGCCAAAGGTAACTCTTACAGGGAGCTGAGAGGGGCTCGGTATTCCCAGCCATCCTCCCACCTATTTTCCTAGTCCCTGTACTCACAGTTCAGGGTTAAATGAGGCAACAAGGAAGAAGAAAAAAATCTAATAGTAAGAGCAATAATAAGAGCTAGTTTTTACTTTTAGTGTTCCCCATGGGGCTCAGCACTTTATAGACATCATCTCATGTAACCTGCACTGCAACTAGAAAAAATACCACTGCTGTTGTACCTCTGAAGACAGAGGAGGGAAAGGCCATCCAAGCCCAATGGGCTGGTGGAGCGATGCAGAAAAGCTCTGCTGAAGAGGTGAGCCTGGGCCAGATGGGTCTTGGGGATCTGGACCCAAAGGGGAGATGAGAGGATGACTGGGCTGTTGGGGCAAGAATGGTTCTGGAGCATTCGGAAGATGGAGAGGCCCAGGTGGGAGGGGAGTGGGTGAAAGTGGCTGGTGAGGGCTGCTCTTGACTTTTAGCCTGATGCCAAGAATAACAGATGGTTCTGGAGCTCAGATTGGGGCAGAAATGAATGGTACCTTCAGGGCAGGAGCTAGGAAACAGAACAGAACACTCTGACCCACTATAGCACCAACATCTGGCCCAGCAATTCCACATCCTTAAGTTCGTGAGTTCTCCCGATTTTTGTTTTTTGGGTTTTAAACCTTTGAGAGCCAAACACCACTCTTCACTCATGTGTGGGCTAGTCTCTAGCTTCCCACCTTTGCTGTGAGCTGGGGTGCAGGCTGGGATGTCTCTGTCTCCCCTATGGTTGAGGAGTGCCCTCCATGTCATCTGGCTACAGGGCACTGTGATTTGGGTTCAGCCCAACTGGGTTTAAATTGGGGCTCTACTCACCACCTTGCCAATGACTGTGTTTAACTCTGGGCAGTTGTATTTTTCTTCTTTGTGATTTTCTGTATTCTAATTTTTCTACAATGAACATTCATCATACTTCTGGCCTTTTCAAAAAGGAAAAGAACTTTTCAAAAGGGATTTCACCCTCTTCTGACCACCTGGAGACAGGAGGTTGGTGCTCATTGTAAATTCACTGACTTGACAGGGAACAGCTGCTGGAGAGGAGGTGGGGCAGAGAGAGGAAGCCCCAGAGGCTTTGAAATCCAGGAGGACAGGAAGCAGTGAGCTTTTTGGGAAGCCAAGTCTAACTGAAGTCTTGGCAATGACTCTTCTACAGCAGAGCCCTGCTCTGTCCATGCATCTATTGCTTCCAAGCCCCCATGCCATCCTCCAGCCCATGCTTCTCTCCCCACTCAAAAACCCTCTCCTGGCTTTGAGGTATTTCTAACAGCATCCTAGGAAGCCCTGCATGAACCTTGTCCTCATTCCCTACCTGCACTGTCCCTGACCCTTGCTAACCTTAGTCAGCCACACTGACTTTATTTTTGTTCCTCTAATAGGAACAACATGCTATCCCAGGGCCTTTTCACTTACACTTGTGTCTCTACCTAAATATTCTATACTAGCCCTGTCCAATAGAAATAAGTAATAATATGAGACCCATATGTAATTGTAAATTTTCCAGCAGCCATGGTGGAAAAAAGTCTTTTTTTTTTTTTTTTTTAAGCCGTAGTCTCTCACTTTGTTGCACCTGGCAGAGTGCTGTGGCATCATAGCAACTTCAAACTTTTGGGCTTGAAGGATTCTCTTTTCTCAGCCTCCCAAGCAGCTGGGACTACAGGTACTCACCACAATGCCTGGCTATTTTTAGGCATGAGGTCTCCCTCTGGCTCAGGTTGGTCTTGAACTTATGACCTTAGGCAATCTACCTGCCTCAGCCTCCCAGAGTGCTAGGATTATAGATGTGAGCCACCACACCCAGGCCAGAAATTAAATCTTAATAATTTATTTTATCTCATCCAATAGATCCAAAATATTATCATTATCCTTTCAATATGTAATTAATATTCAAAAATTACAATGAGAAATTTTATGTTCTCATTTTCATACTAGGTCTCTGAAACCCACAGTGGATTGTGCACCTATTATGAGATTTCAGTTTAGATTTGCCTCACTGTGAGTGTTCAATACCACCTGTGGGCAGGGCACTGCTACACTGTCTCCAACACTCTCCCCACAGTGGCATTCTCAATGCCACTCCTCCTCCTCCAAGCTTTCCTTGACCACCTAGCCGAGTTGTCCCATCATCTTTGATGTGCCTTTGCTGTCATTACCGCTCTGAAATGACCTTGTTGATGAATGGTTTAGTGCCTGTGTTCTCTACCAGGGTGCAAACTCTGCTGTTTGTACGCTGGGGCACAAAGTAGGCACTCAGGGTGGGCAGGTGGTAGGGGATGGGGATGTTGGCTCTGGGGCCCTTGTCTATCTACCTCATTCCAAATCTACTTGTGGTGATGAGAGGTAGCAGTGGAATGCGTATAAGCACGCGTGCGGGGGACATGTGTGCATACACACACACACAGATCTCCTCTGGCCCTTCCCCCCACCTCCAAAAAGCAGGCCCAGAAGATGGGCCTCCTTTCAAAATCAGCCCGGCGCAGAAAAACGGCTGTGACAGCACAAAGCCGAGATTGAATCAGCGGCGGGCCCGATTGCCTGGTGACGGTTACAAATGATCTGATGTGGAAAAGACGGGATCAGATGTGTGCAGAACGACGGCTGCTCTGTGCCCCACATGCCAGACAATAGGCTGCTGGGCAGGCAGGCAGGCAGGCGAGTGGGCAGGTGGCTCCCAGGAGCACAGGCTCAGCACAGAGTGGGTCCTTCCTGGGGGCTGGACTCCAGGCTTGACCGTGCCCACACACCCACTCACTGAGCTCTGCTCTGGCAGGGCAGTCATTTACGCGAGGTAAAACCAAATGCTGCCTAAATGCCCAACACCTAGGCAGAATGTCCCCAGTAAGAGACAGAGTGACTAGTTCTGGACAGTCAGATGGTGGCTGAATTTGATTTTCTTCATCGGATTTGTGGTTTCCAAATATTAAAAGATGTGTATTTTGTTCTCAAGTGGGAACCTTCTCCCTAGTTCTTGCCCCTCAACCAGCCCCCAGTCTCCGTGCTCAGAACCTCACAAGGGCAGGTAAGAGGGGGTTGTACACAACTCCATGATGGCCAAGGGGTGGGGTGACTCTAGATCTGGGCTCCTAACCACCAAGTAATAAATGTAGTTTTACTGTGACCTACTCCACAGCCCTGTACGAGAAGGCTGGTACTGTGTGGGGTGTCCAGGCTGCAGAGCAGTGAGGTAGTCAGGCCTCAGGCCTCACACACCCCTCTCTTGTCTCTTCCTACCCCAAGGCCAGGTACATAACAGATGCTTAATAAATCCCACAGTTGCACAGAGGAATGGATTGGAGCCTTTATTGCCCACTGCTTCCTGACCTAAATGGCCCAGGGCTCATATTTTCCTCTGGTCTCTCCCCACTTTGTTTCACTGCAGCATATCACCTCAACCTGACAAACCCCTCTGCACACCTGAGACACCCATGCCTTTGAGACCTGGGTGCTCCTCAATATGTATGGGCAATGCATGCCCCACTCCTAGCCTACAGGGTGGAGGCTCAAGGCCTGGGAAGCTTCTGGAGGTCTGGGCAAGGGATTGAAGGAACAGCAGCTTTGTGCTTGGTGCCACACCACAGCTCACGTGGAGCCTTAAGTCTTCCCTGAGATGTGGCTATCCTCACTCCTTCCATTCTCCCAGGGCAGCAAAGGCTCAGAGAGGAAAAGGACTTGTCTAAGGCCACCAAGTCTACCGGACTCTAGAAGCCATGGCATGGCCATGCTGAGGAAGTGCCTCACAGGCACCAAGGGTCTTACATGACTGGCTGCTCCTGAGGTGGGAACAGGGTCATCTTCCTGGCCACGGTCCTGAGGGGTTGGCATGACTATAGACCAAGGGGGTCACCCTGTGGTCAGGCAAGTTACTCCTTGTGCCACCACCACCACCATGATGGCATTCTGCCAGTCCTCAATCTCAGACCCACTCTGGCCCCAACAGGGCAAAACAACACCCTGACTAAAGCACAAACCCAGAACTCAGCCGGCACCCCAGCTCAGCCACTCACTGTCTTGAGTAAGTCCCTTGAGGCCTCAGTTTCTCCATCTGAAAAATGAAATTAGAAATCACGCTTTCCTTGCCAGTCTGGATATAGTATCTTTGAACCACCCACCCTCAGCTCTCACCATTATGACATAACAGCATGGGGCTTAGAGAGGTGAAAGGATTTGTCCTTGGTCACACAAGGGGAAGACGCTGGTGGTCCCTGAGCTCCAGGACCTAACCAACTCCTTCCAGCAGTTTATCCTCTAACTCTCAGGGACAAAGCCCTGGACTCACTTGGGTTACAGTAGGGTGGGGGTGGCTGCAACAAGTCCATTCACCAAACCCTGCCTGAGCACCTGCGGGGTACAGGGCTGCAGGGACCCAGAGAATCAGCAGACACAGCAGAAGTGACTAAGACACAAAGTTGCCTGGCAACTGCAACTCCAACCCCAACCCCAGATGGAGTTTCAGGGAGCCCAGAGTGGAGAGGTCCTTCACAGGACAGAGGCAGCTTTCTGGAAAAGGAAACATCTGAGTGCCCCAATGGCAAGGGTATCACCAGGGCTTCAGTGAGCCTGGTAAGGCAGGCCTCCCAGAGCTAGATGAATGGCATGGGGTGGAGGAATACCCCATGGGCAGATGCCACAGGTAGTACTTTTTGGTCAGTCACTTGCCCACTGAATCCTGGGGTAGGGACTATCATCTCAGTCTTGCAGGAGGACAAACAGGAGCAAGAAGGGGAAGCCCCTTGCCCAAAGCCATCTGGTAAGGGACTGGTGGAGCAGGCATTTGAGCTACATGCGGCTCCCTGGTTGTTAACTACAGTAACCACAGCTGCCGCTGTAGGAGGACAGTTGGGCTTCAGGGCAGGGGCAGGCCGGCTGCATGGTGTAGATGAAGGAGGGGTCAGGAGAGGCCTCAAAAGCCAGGCTGAGGCCTTGGCACATCATCCACAGACAAGAGGGAGCCACGGAAAAGGTGTGGTGGTTACAGCACAGACAGCCCGTCTGGGTTCAAGCCCCAGCCAGCTCCTCTGCATGCCACCTGTGCAGCCTTGAACAAGTCACCTAATCTCTTCATGCTTCAGCTTCGCCATCTATAGAAAGTGGCTGATAATATACCTACCCCACAGATCAGTGAGGTGGATTTTTATGTATTTATTACATTAAAACAACAAAAGAGAAAAAACTGAAAGCTGGTAGACTGAGGTATTATCCAGTCATGCTTGGGGACAATCATGATTACTGGGCCTGCTCCCACCTTTTGGCCCAGGTGGGTGCCAAGTCGGGGGGCGGGGGTGGGGGCAGCGGCGTCTCCCAGGCGTGCCGGGGCACGTGCCAGCATGTGCATGCGTGTGCGCGTCTGTGTGTGTTGCTGCAGCAGCTTCTATGCAAACATGTTAATTTGTTTTCATTTTGTGTTTTTTTTTCCCTTGCAGGATAATTGGGTGAGTTTGAAGTCTTGGCGAGGCTGCTGATTATAGCTATTTGGGTGGTGCCCTCGTGGGGCCTGGGCCTGCCTCCTGCCTCTGGTGGCGAAGGCAGCAGCTGGGAGTGTCTTGAGGGTTTCAAGAGAAGCCACTGGGTTCTGAGGGCTCTTGCTGGATGGAGATGGCGAGGCATGCTGGGACCCCCAACATTTCCCTCACCCAGGTAGGCACCACATCACTGCAGGGTACAAATCTTGCCCACAAACAGCTTTTCTTTGCCCTGTTTGCTGTGTTAAAAAAATCTGTGACATGGTTGCCAATGTTCAAAAGGAAAAAAAAAAATACTAGATAGAATTCAACCTAAAATTCTTATTGTCTTTCTCTTGAGGTAAAAAAAAAAAAAAACCCCAAACCTGACAGCTCTGGAACCCCCAGAGCCTATCCCTGAGGCCAGCTGGCAGCTGCTTTGCTCCTCGAGTTACCTGCCTGGCTTCCACGGGCACCTGAGTTTTCTACCTGAAGAAGGGTGTGGGCTCTGGAGTTAGGCAGTTCAAAGTGTCCTTGGCAGCCGTGTGACCTTGGCCAGTATGAGGCTTTCTGAGCCTCTATTGTCCTCTGTAACCCACTGCCTGGCCTTGGGAGGATTCAAAGGAGATAGAGTTTTCGGGAGAACAGTAGGGGATTGGTAAGTGTTTGAATTGCAACAGGAGCTCCCTCCT
This sequence comes from Arctocebus calabarensis, assembly GCA_963573935.1. Classification (NCBI taxonomy): domain Eukaryota; kingdom Metazoa; phylum Chordata; class Mammalia; order Primates; family Lorisidae; genus Arctocebus; species Arctocebus calabarensis. The sequence continues at coordinate 38,581 of CAUYON010106204.1, read as the reverse complement.
CTGCAGCATCTGGCATGTGACTTCATCCTTGCACATGAAGCCTTGTCATTGACCTGTTTGTGTCTGTTTCACCCTGGGGACTGGGTCTTTGAGGGCTGAGCCTGTGACTCTGGTTCAGACATCACTAAACACCTACCATGCACCTCACCATGCTCCAAGAGGTGGGAGAGAGGTAGAAAGGGCTGGGGTGGAGCTCTGGAGATGAGCAGGGTATAAGACTCTTAGCCCTGCAGAGAAGGCACCTGTGTGCATGAAAAGGGATGGTGAAAGCACACCTGGCAGAAGCCACAGCCTAAACAAAGGCACAGAGGAAGGAAAGGCTTGGCAGATGGAAGCTCACCCCAGGTTGCTGGATTATGCTGTGGGAAGCCAAGTGGCCTTTGGGGGGTTCCTGTGTGTGGTTCTGGGTCTCCCACAGGGCTAGGCTCACCAAAGGGACTTAGTGTCTACAGTGGACAGCTACCTCTCCCTGGAAGTCACCCTCCCTGTGTTCCTGGTCTTCTTGGGACCCTGGGACTCTTGATAAATCACTTTAGCTATCTAATCCTTGGACTGCTTGCCTGTGAAATGGGGCTGTGGCAGGGATCCAATGAGAAAATCCCTGCACATGCTTATGTTTCTGAGAATCCCTGCCACCCCCTATTGCCTCAGCTTGTCCTCTTACCTCTCCCAGAAGGCAGAAGGAAGGCTCAGTGTGCAAACACTGAGCTCAGCACTACCAAGTCCCAGCACAATAGCACTCGCCAATGCCTCAGGAGGCAGGTTCTATTTCATTCCCATTTTTCAACTATGGAGATTAAGGCTCAGAGATGGTTTAATGAGAAGAGCAGCCCTCAACCAGGTCCTGTGCTTGCCTTCCACCAAGGTTGCAGCCTCTAGCCTGGAGGCTGGCCAGGTGGAGGGATGGGATGGGACGGATGCTCAGTGCCCACTCAGGGATAGAGACCACCAGCTACCTTCTTGATGGGCTTCCTCCACCTAGGGCTTTAGTGACAGAGCAGACCTGGAAGCGTGGTCCCGAGCACCTCTCTCTGCTCTCCCTCCAGCCCACCCTGGGGAGCAGGCACTTTGAATTGCAATCCTGGGCCCCAAGGGTATAGTGCAAAGAGCAACTCCATGGAGAAAAAAAGCTTTGAGGTTGGACAAATTCCTGCTCCATTACTGGCTGCATGGTCATGGGGAGTCACTTGTCCTTTCTCAACCTCAGTGTCTTCATTTGTGACAAGGGACTACTTCCTGCAGTGCAGGGTGGGGCAGGGTCTGGCCAAGTGCTGGCACGTAGTAGGCTCACAGAAAACCAAGTTAATGGTTGCCTGTGGCTCCTCTAGCAGCTAGAGGCCCCCAGGGAACAAGAGGAGGAGGCAGGGGAAATGATGACAGGTTCCCTGGCCTGTCCCCTAGGGTTATCGGGCAACCCTCTGGGCCTCGCTGGTCACATGGGGTGGCAGCTGGCAGCACCTCCTCCCCCACTGAGAGTCACACAAAGGGGCCTCTATTCCAGCTTTAAGCATTTGTCCCCAGTCAGCCAGGCCACACCTCCCTCTCCCCACTCTGCTGGTTGCCCAGCCTGGCCCAAGCCTACACAAAGCCCAGCATGTCTCTGCCAAGGCAGCCTGCCCTCAGAAGACCCTGCCCACAGAGAGCTCAGGAGCTCAAAAGGATCCTGGGAAGGGTGTGTGATGTGTGGCAGGGCCTCATTCATGCCCAGGTCACTATGAGAGGCGCTAGGAAGATTTCAGAGTGATGAATCTGGGTACCAATCTGCCTCCAGCTTCCCTACTCCTAGCTGTGTAACCTTAGGTTAGTTCCAACCTCTGTTTCCTCATTTGTACAAGGGAGACCATAACAATAACATGCCCACCTTCCTGGGCTGTCAGAAGGTTCAGGGAGGTGACTTGGAGCCTGGTGCACAGTCAGCACCCATCACCTCAGAGCCAGATAAGAAGTTGTGAGAGGGGGGCAGGCAGGAACAGGGCCAAGCATGTTCTCAGCATTCCCCTCCTCAGTCCTGCCTTGGAAGCCTACTGGGACCAGGCCCCTGACGGGGTGGTACCCCCTTCTAGACCTTCTAGGTACCCCCATGCCTATGCTCTACCCGAGTAAGGTTTGCAGTCTGTGGGTGCTGACCCCCAGGCCAGGTCTGGGCCCATAATGCCCTTGGCCCATCTCCAGGAGCCGGGAAAGACAGCAGTTATTGTTTGTTAAACATCTACTGTATTTGAGGACTTGCAGCTACACAATCTCCTTTCAACCCTGCAGTTATCCTAAGGGAGTGCAGCAGGATGGCACAATGGTTACAGGCTCTGCAGCCCCAGCAACCTGGGTCTATTTCCCATCCCCACCCTTTTGGACTCACTTAGGATTCAAGCCTCACACTGTCCCTGTTGATAAGAGAAGACAGGCAATTCACCTGCAAAGGTTGTGTGCAAAAAAACAAATGAGATAAAAATAGCATGATGTCCCCAGGACCCAGCAAGCTTGAAATCCTGACCACTGGGCTACTACCCCCACTCAAAGGAGGGGGAAACTGAGGCCCAGTGCTTGGCTTGCAGGAGGCAGGCAGTAAACCCAGAGAATCATTCTAGGAGATACAATAGGGATTTAAAACCAAGTCTGGTGGATGCTGAACCCCTCTTTTCTACCTGAAGATTTTGTGAACAGTTTTTAGCATTTTTTTTTCCCTCTTTCTCAGAGGTATTCAGCTTTGTGGGCTGTGCATCTTATGAAGGACAGGGCAGGAGGCCCAGGCCAGCAGCCCGACCCTCAGGAACACTTGCCCTACCACACAAAGTCCCCCTTTCTCCCTCCCACCCACTCAGGGCAGCCAAGTGAACAGCAGAATACTAAGTAATTAAGCCAGTGCACACCATCCGGGTGCCCGGGAACACTGTGGAGTTTCCCTTTTATGTTTATAGCAATTGTATGAAAATGTGCAACATGGAGCGGCACCAGCTGACAAATGAGACGAAACAGACAGGATTCCGGGCCGGCTTTTTTCTGGGCCTGATTGGCATTAATTGTGAGCGTTTACAAAGCACAACTCGGCGCCTGACATTTGCTTCAAGGGAACGTTTCCTTCTAATAGTTTTAATGATTACAAAGGGAGCTGGTGATCACTACCGGGCGGGGAATAGGCTGTCTAGTGCCTGGGCTGGGCTCACCTGTGTCCCGGGGATGGTGCCCAAGTCCCATACTCCCCTGCTATGGCAGGGTTGCACCAAGGGCCAGGCCTCAGGCACCAGAACCTCCATTTGAGGCCTGGCTGCTGGCACATCCCAACTGCCAATTTGCAAAGCTGATGAGGAAACCCACAGGCACAGACCCAGGAGTGAAAGAGAGGAGCAGAAGAGCAGGACTGAGCTGTCCTGGCTCTGAGGCTAGGAAGCCTCAGTTTCCTCATCTGGCCATGGGAGTAGGAAGATGTCCACAAATGCTGGTTGCTCTTTTCTTGCTGTGTGTCCTTGGCCAAGTTCCTTCCCAGCTCTGGGCCTTACCCTCCTCACTTAGAACATGAAGGGCAGGGACTTGGTCAGCTGGAGTCACTCAGACCCGGCTTCCAGGACTAGCTCTGGCCTCTTTTCAGCTGCACAAGCTGGGGAGAGCCCCTTAATCTGTCTGAGCCTCAGTTTCTCTCACCTGCAGAATGGAGTTCAATGGAGTTCACAGGCCCCCTAGGTTGCAGGGTGGTTTCTAGACTTCAGTGAGAAAGAGTAAAAACCCTAAATTCTTGGCAAGCCAAGTCTGAGTTCCATTCCCTCCCTGAAGAATCTTCTAAATACCTCCCTCATGCATTCATTTATTCACTCATTCATTCAGTAGACATTAAATATCCTGGTTAGGAACTTGGGAAGACATCAATGAACAAAGCAAAGACACTGAAGCAAAGATGCTCTCTTAGGAGGCTCCCAACCTCACAGTGGGAGAAAGAGGACAGACACACAGAAGCACTTCACATGCAGTATCCCTCTGACTTTTCATCCCCATTTAAAGAGGAATAAACCGAGGCACAGAGAGGGAGAAATGAAAGTCTGAAGATACCCAGCTGGGTTGGGGCAGCACAGGACTCAAACCCTAGCAGGTTGCCACAGGTAAGAAACTCAGAAGCCCCCAACAAGACCAGCCTACTCAGGCCCTAGGGGGAAGGCCCTCTGAGGGATGGAGAGCTGACCTCAATGGCCTTTCCAATCTTGGGTAGGGCTCTTCTGCAGAGCCAGGCTGGGCATCAGCACAAGGAAGGCATCATCTGTGAGCCTTGGGCAGCCCTATCCTCCTGGGGTTCCATTTCTTGGGTAGAAATGGGTTAGGACATGCCTTGCCCTTGATGCCCCACAACACTACTCACTCACATATTCCCATGTGCAGTGCCTACTCCATGCCAAGTTCTGATCCAGAGGCCATGAAAGCATCAGCCAGGTAGCTGGGAAAAGCAGAGGCAAGGTACTTTAACCATGGCACAGTACATGCAAAGGCCTACAGGTGCAAGAGAATCCAATGGGTTAAGGAACTGCCAGCACTTTGTTGAGGCTGTAGCATCCTCTTAGCAACCAGGTCCTAACTTCTAGGTGAGCCCCATGAGGTCCTCTCGCCTTTACTTCACCTGGCCTCTGGCTTCGGCAGGCCCACCCTGGAGGAAGCCCCCAGAATGGGTCACAACTCTGTGCTTGGCTCCTGCCAGAAAAGCCTTAGCAATTATTTCTTTTAGAATTTGGTTGGGGGCGGGGGTGGAGAGAAAAACAAAAAAAAAGCGGGGGGGGGGGAGATTTTTTTTCCCTTTTGCATATGGTGGCACAGATGGTCCCATGATCCATAAAAACTGTTTGCAATTAAACTCCCACTTTGCATGGCTGGATTTGTCAGTTGTCTGAACCACAAGTGTGGGGCTCCACACTAACAGGGAGACAGGATGTGGGACAGGGTAGGGCAGGGCAGGATTCGGCAGGACGGGTGGAAGCCCTGAAGTTTGTGCTGGGCTTAGGGCCTGAGCTGATGGGGTGTTGCAGCCACCATGCCAGCTCCCTCTCTAGGCGTTCCCCAATCTTCGCCAGGAGTCGGAGCAAAGCCAGGCAGCTGGGGTGGGGTTTGGCAGGGTTTCCCTGCCCAGCAGAGAGTTGGCCAATGCTGGGTGTCCCGGCTGTGGAGGTAATGAGGGTAGAAAGAATGGAGCTAATCACCACTCGGCCCCTGCCAGAGGGAACCCAGAATAGGCAGGAGGGTGGTTGGGTAGTGAGAGTCGTAATGGTGGTCCAATACGCAGGTTGAAGATGGAACCTCTAGCCTACTTGGCAGAAGGGATCTACAGTGATGCCAGGAAGGGATGCCAAGGGCCAAAGTGGCTTCTTTCTCATCCCTAGAGAAAGTGGCCCAGCCTCCTTATAGTCCTTTGGAAGCAGGTAGGGAAATCAAGGCAGGCACTAAGAATACCTCAAGGGCCTAAGCTCCCCCTGACAAACCAATGGGCTCTTTGCATTTAGGAGTCTTTTCAGAGGGCTTCCAGAATGGGGACCACCTTCCCCCACCCGCTACCCCTGGGCTTAAAAATGCTAGCTTGCCACTGCAGCTACTGCCCTGGGACACTTGCTTGTTTGGGTTAACAAATGCATCATTTGGCTTTGGGAAATCCTGATATCCCTAATAATTGTTCCCTGATGAAAAGAAATAAGGCCTTGATACCCCCTTCCCCCCACCCTATCCAAGCTGGGAAAGAAAAGTCATAAAAATAGCTTGTTATCTCACCTATTGAGGCTCCTACTGGATGTTACTGCTAATTGGGTATAACATCCTTGTCTTGTTCTCTCAGAAGCTAAATCAAGAAAGCACCACTGCTGCGAACTAATTATATCTCCGGCCTGCAGCCTGCAGCTTGTCTCTCCCTTTATTGAGTTAAAAAATGGTCACAAACCTTCATCTTTCATCCCCCCAAGCGCTGGGCCAACACTGTCCGCCAGGCGTGGCTGGCAAGGCACAGACAGCCCAGCAGGAAGGTATAGGAGGACTCCCGGGGACAGGCCACAGGATGGGGAAGTGCTGGGAGGGAAGCTCCTACCCCAGATAACTGCCTGGCCCCTCCCTTGCCCCTCACTGCCAGGTCTAGTGTTCAACTTTCCCTGGAGAGAGGGACTCTGGTCTCTCTCCTTCATGTAGCTGGGCGCAAGGGGAGGTCAGCAGGGTTTAAGTCAGGAGGAGTCACTCATTTATTCATTCAACAAACATTTCTTGGATGCCTACCTATTGTGCACTAGGCCTGTTCTAAGCTAAACCTTCCAGTAGACCAGAGGTAGCCCCAAGCACCCTCAGCCTGGGTTCATAAAAGTGTTTAATATGTACTCATCTGCTCAAAGTTTCATTGTGGGAAGGTAAAGTCTAAATGCTAAGGCCAGCCCTAGCTCCTTCTACAGTCCCCTCTCTCTCCACATGCTGATGCTTCAATCTAAACACTCCAGCCTGCCTGCCTCTGGGCTGCCTCTCATACTGTACCCTTTGCGCAAAAGGTCATTCTCAGATCTGCCTGTCAGAAGCTCACCAGCCTTTAAGGCCTCAGAATAAACGGCACCTTTTCCAGAAAGGCTGTCCTGCCTGCCTGCCACCCCCAGCCCTACCTCAGGCTATAAATTTTCAGACTTGGGTTTGCATGTCAGTTCAGCAGCCACTCTCCAACTCTGCTTACCCAGGCTGAGCCTCGGTTTCCTTATCTCTAAAATGGGCCAAGAATTCCTCCTTGAGGTGCTGAGAGGCGTGCTTCAGGTGCTCTGCAGAATGCTGAATAAGAGCATGCCCGTGAAGGACTTAGCTCTCAGGAAGAGCTCAATAAATGCTAACTCTTATTATCATCCAGACTGTAAGCATTTGGAATCTGCAGGATGAACATGAGTCTCTCTGGGAGTTGGAAGAAGGTAACATACTCCCACACCTAAAAGGCTCTTGTGGCTGAAGAACCACCCAGATCCCCCAAATCTCTGGCACCCTGGTCCTTTGAACAACACAGAGCCACGCCAGAGGCACCCCTGAGCTCATCAAGGAAAGACAGGCAACCAGTTTCAGCTCCTAGGCCCTGCTGATTGATTGGTGCTGCCTGCCCAGAACCCTGGAAAGAACCCAAGGTCAAAAGAAAAACTCAGCAGGGGAAGAGGGCAGCAATTGATTGGCAATGTCTGCCAAGGACACAGCGGTGTAAGGCAACAAGGCCTGCCACAGATTTGCCATCCTTGACATTTATGAAGGACCTGGCTGAGTCTAGGTTAGGAGGGGTCAGAGTTGGGGGGGGGTGACCTGCTCAAGGTCATGCAGCTCAGAAAATAGCTGGCCCAGGAAGGTTCCCTTCAGGCCCCTGCCTAAGGATTCTCCCACACCCAGTACCCTCATAGGTAGAGGAAGAGGCCAAAGCTTGTGCAGATAATGAAGGATATTCTGTTGACCTGCCACGTGGCCCTGGGCTATTGCTTCACCTTGCTGAGCCTCATTCCTTGATTCACACAACAGAGCTTAAAAACACCCTTCACAGAGTGATTAAATGCAAGAAGAAAATACTGAAGTAGGAAGCTAAGTCTGGCTCACAGCAGATACCAACAGTGTCCTGTGATTCTTGTAAAAGGCAAAAGTGTTTAAAAGATGTCCAAAAAAAAAAAAACCCCCAGTAATTACAAGTGCCACCTCCTCCAGGGAGCCCTCCCCAGATACCCTAACCATAACTAAGAATTTCTAGCTCTGGTTTTCTCTAAGAGACAAGAGGCAGAGAAGGGTAGGGCCCACATCCAGCTTGTTCACTGCTGTGTCCCCCTGCTTGTGGCATAGCACCTGCACATTGTGAATTTCTCTATGGCGGCGATTAATCCACTGTACTGTAATGGTGTGTCTGTGGCCTCTCCCTTGGTATACATCACCTCTCAAGACACATCTTTGTCTCCCTAGCACCTGGCAGGGAGCCTGGCACAGAGCAGTGAATTTCTCTGAATGAATAGATGAATAAAGAGCAAAAATAGCAGTTCCTGTTTACTGCCTGTTTGCTATTGGTTACTGCCAAGCCTTGCAGCTGCCCTCTAAGGTGGTCCCTTGGCCCATCACAGATGAGGAGACTGAGGTCATGCAGATGCTAAGGAACAGAGTCAAATCTCAAATTCAGGCCTGGGGATACATGCCAAGGCCCTCCACCTCACCTTTGCCTACCTGCTCCTCGTGCCAAGCTCAGATCTGAACTCTGTGCCACCCTTGCTCTAACAATGAGCCCTGGAGCAGTGAGCTTGTAGCTGTATCTCCCTCCTCCTCTTCTAAGGAGGCCCCCTCCCCACAGACTCTGGGTCATTAAGTTCTGCATCATTAAGTCCCTGTCCCCTGGAGCCTGTTCACAGCCAGTCTCACCCTCACCCCCTGACCTCCCAGGCCTTTGTCCCCTGTGCCCTCTGCACAATAGCAGGGGCTCCCAGGGCCCCAAACAGCTGCTATAGCTGTGACACTGGCTTGTTGTGGGGCCAGGGGGATTGGCTGGAGCCTGTGCCTGAGCCCAAATCACTCAGCTCTGAGGGGCTCAGCAAAGACTATCCTCAGAGCTCCCCCAAGCACCCTGCACACTCAAGCTCATCCCACTTAATAAGCCCCTGAATAATCTGCAATTACTCTCTTGACCAAACAAAGAAACTGATGCCTGGAGAGGTAAAGCAACTTGTTTGAAGACACACAGCCTATGAGAGTACAGAAGTTGAAGTTCTACCTGAGTCTGTGACTCCCAAACTCCCTGCTAGCCTGTAAAGTTCCCAAATCACATCTTTTCCTATCTCCAGACACCTTCATCAGCTTCACTCTTCCTCTGGACCCCATGGGGGCCTTAGCTTAGCACTCAAAGCCCCTGCCAACACCCTTCTAGTTGATCTCCCTTTTACCTCTGCCCTTTTATGAGCTCTGCCCTTTTATCAGCTCCCCCTGCCCTTCCTGGTCATACCCTTTGGGTTCGCAAATTCCTTTTGACAATGACCCCCTCATTCACTTCACACCGGACAGATCCACTCAGTCTTCAGGGCCCAGAGCAAAACTTCCTCTCTATCTGGATGCCCTCCACAACCAGCTATGATTTTTCGCTTTCTCTGTCTCTTCTCTCCCCTGCTCCAGCTCTGTCCAGAATTCAAATTAGTTGCAGACTCATCTTACCCCCTATCAAGGCTGTGGGCTGTCTGCTTCCTTAGAGCTTTGCCACCAGGACAGTGACTGGCAGGTTGCCCAGCCCCAGTCTGATGCCTCGTGTTACCCAATGGAACTCTCTCACCTCTGGCCACCAACAAATTTCATACTTCGACACTCCCTGGCTTTGTGACCTTGGGCAGCTAGGTACCTCCTGTTTCCTCTCCAACAAAATGAAGGTAATATCAGCACCTGCATTTCTTAGGGTTATGATATAAACTCTAGAAGGTTCCAGGCTGGTGACCTCTAACCAGGCATGATTACCATTACAGCACATAAGTTTGGCTATGTGGCTCTCCTCCAGGGCCTCCATTTCCCTGTCTGTGCAGTGGTACTAACCCCACCTACAGGAATGCAAGCTCCCCATCACAGGGACTCTGTCTTTTGTTTGAAGCACCCAGTAGGCACTCAGATATTGGGATGCGTAGTCCAGGTGGAAGGAATCTCTCTCCTTTTCCAGCCTCCACCACCCTCCAGAATCTCCCTCCCCACCCCCAGCCCATGCAGACTAAAATAGTCATTAGGCAGATTTCAAAAGATGTCAGTAGCTTATAATTATAGTAGACATCCTTCTGAGATAAAAGTGATTACCTTGGATGCAAATCACTTAGCAACCAATCAGGGCAGCGGGCGGTGCCCGCGGAGGTGACCAGCCAGCAGCACAGCCCTCCTCCAGTGGCCTGCACCGCACAGGCAGAGAAAGCGCACAATAGCTCTTGACACGCAAATGGGTTAACACAATAAAGGCGGCTCCAACCGCTGCTGGGGGAGAGCTGCAATTCCTGGCCCGCAGGAGGTAATAAAGCGGCCCTTTTGTGCGCGCCTCCTCGTTCTCACCCCCGCCCCAGCCCAGAGGAATCGCCGCCTGATTGAATTACGGTTCATGAATATGAGCTGCTTCGCTGGCTTCCTCCGGTTTGTGAGGAATGGGAAGGCAGAGGGACAGGAGGAAGGTCAGGGAGCTGAGTCTCAGCTCCATCGCTGGAGCTCAGATGGGAGCCACATGTGCTTGTCATGCAGGTGGGTGGGGGCCCCAATGGACAGAGGCGCCCCTAGCAGGGGCAACGGGAAAGATCCAGGCACCTGCCCTGCAACTAACTGGATTCCTTCCATCCTTGGCTCCACGGGACTGGAAGAGCTCTTCAAGGCTCTGTTCTGAGTATGAGGCTAGTAGTAGCCATGAGAATGTGCATTTACTGAGTGCTTACTATACGCCAACAGCTGTGCTAGGCCTTCACTGAATTCTCACCAGACCCTAGGGAAATCAGTGCTATTATCAGATGAGAAACAGAGGCCCAGAGATGGTAATGTACTCACCCAAGGTCACACACCTTGCAAGCAGTGGGCTGGAAGTAGGACCCAGGGCCAACCCATTCCAGAGCCTAGCTCTTTACCTCAAGCCACTGCCATCCTTGGGGAGCCTCAAGTTTCTCACCAGGGTGTTAAGCAGCCAGCTCTAACCAGGTCTGGTCCAGGCTCAGAAGAGATAGGGGATGGATGAGCTTACATGGAATTAGACAAGTGGAGAAGGATTACTGGGGTTGGGGGGTGGGAGGGGCGTCAACCTTGAGAGAGGAGACTGCCTCCAGACCAGAGAAGGTTTCCCACATGGCACGGGAAGGGATGTCCAGATGTCTAGGGAACACTCACTCCTGCTTAAACCTTCCCCATCCACCTGAGGCTCCAGGACATGGCTGCCTCTTCTGTCATTAAACATATCCTGGCACAAGGGCCCACAGACATCATTGGCCAGCTCCAGGGCCAGTGGCACTACTCAGGACAGCCCTTATTCCTCTGCCTTTTCATTATTCACATGGCACCCCTCCTCAGGGCCCTTCCCAACCCTTGGCTGGATCAGGAACACATCTACCAAAGTTGCCCTTGCCCATCTACATCTTAGGAAGGTCCCTAAGCTGCCGGGAAGGTGAGGGGAGTTGGCCTCACCACCCTGTGCCATCCAAGCAAGCCCAGAGTGGCAGATGACAAGGAGGCTATGGTGGCCCTTCCTGGCAGGTGGGTTTCATGCCACATCTTCCCTGCCTGAGTGCTAGGAAGAGAAGTGTTTCCTGGGGAGTGAAGGGAACAGGCTGACCACAAGGCCAGGGCAGAAGTTGCTACTCTGTCCTTTTGGCAATGAGAAAAAAGGATTCTCATTTTGGTCTGGACAAGGAATCTGATGGGCCACACTACATATCTGACAGCCTGACCCTGACCCCCTCAGACACCCCTGTCTAACAAGTAGGGAGTCTCCCCTCTACCCATGGGAAGGGGTGGTGAGACCCAGGGACTCTGGAGGCTATTACTTCCTCTGTGTGAGCCTTAATCTCCTGACCTATAAAATGGGCCACGGCACATGAGCCTCTGCAGGGAGTATCTGAGAGCATGTGAAGTGCCTGGCACATAGGGAGATGCCAGGAAAGCTGGCACCCCCTCCTGCTCATCGTCTGGCATGCTGAGTGCCAAGCCCAGGGAGCTGAGAGAAAGGAACAGAAGGAATCGCCCAATTCTGACAGCCTTTCCCTCTGCCTTGGCTGAGGAAGTGTAAATACTCCACGGAGGGCCTCCAACTGCCTATGTTTGTGAATCTCTGGCGCGCACTCTTGAGTTTGTTTCTAAACTGGGAAGCTTCGAGAGGCAGAGCAAACAGCCCTTCTGCCCACCTCTCCCAGATCTTCCCCAATCTGCTGTTGCTCCTCTGTCCTCAGAAGCCTGTGTATTTAACAACACCATTTCAGCTGGAAATACCATCTCCCTGCCAAGCCCCCAAAAGCAGCTCCGCTGAGATTTACTGACCTGTTAATCTAGCTAGAAAGCCTGGTAGGAGAACAGAAAAAAATGCTCGTTACATACACTGAGGCCTGGTGTCTCCTGGTCTCTCCAAACACACTCCCCTGCTCTCATTCAACGATACTGTAGCAACAACACAGATTCAAACCTTTTCCTAGAAATGTGATCACAGCGGTTTCACCCATATCCGACACTGGCAGTAATTGCTGGAAGGGACTTAGAAGAAGATTCACAGAGCTAGCAGCACAATGCTGGCTGCCGGGGCAGGGTGGGGGGTGTTTCTCTGGGCCTTTGCAGGGAACAGGGCCAGGGCTGGGGTGTAGGGGAGAGAGAGGCCTACCATCAAAGCTGGCCCGTGCCAGAAACACACTTTATTCAGATCTTGGCACTGATGGCCTGTCTTGCCCAACGTGCATCACCCTGTGCTTGTCAAAGTCATCTTAAACACCAAAAGAAGGGGGCAGTCAGGAGTTTCGCTTGGCCAAGGCCCCTCACCTTGGAGTTGACCAGCAGGGAGCCTGCACTTTCCCTGGCTGAGGGTGGGGCACCCACATTTTCCTGAGCAGAAGTAGCCTGTTCGAAGGCTGGAAGTGCACATCTCTCTGTGCACCCTTGGAACTTCAGGCTGATTGCTGGCTGAGTATATGGTGGGGTTCAAGGAGGTCTCCTTCATAGCATCTCTTTTGGAAGTAGAAACTCTTTCTGGGAGGCCTGAGTCCCCAGGCACTGCCAGGCTACATAGGCAAAGCTCTGAACACCTGTCCTTGGGGGGAGGGGCACCAGCAGGGACAGCTGGCACTGCCTCCCTCCCCCATCTTATGGGGCACTGAGGATTTAGGTCAAAGGGCTGCAGTGGGGGTGGGGGGAGTCAGCTTTTACTCCTCCACTACCCAAAGGCATCCAGCCCTGCCCCTGCTCACTGTGAACCTGCCCCCTCCGGTTTTGGGTCAAGACAAGTCACGTCGCCAAGGCAACCTCAGTGACATCAGAGGCTGGGCAGTGATGTCACACCATGGCCCCCACTGAGGATGCCACCATCCCTTGGAGTTACTTGTGGGAACGCGGTTAGGATGAGGGACCCTGAAGGGCCTAGCCCCAGAGGGCACAATCTTGAAACGCGTGGCCAGGACCTCACACCCCCCTCTCAGTCCTTTAAGATCTCTAGGGCTGCTGGGGAGACGCTCAACACTGTGGCATCCTGGGTGCCCCGAGCAGACGCTAGAGTTCCCGGGTAATTTTCGGATGATGGAGCTTCTACCTTTGTCTGTTAGCTTTATGGAGCAGTGACCTTTACTCTCTGGCATCCGCCCCGCCCAGGGCCCCGCGGAATCCCTAGAAAAGGCCCCCAAACTCCACCCTCGCCGGCTGGCCGATACGAAAAAGTTATTTGTGGGAGGGAAAGAGCCAGACAAGAGCACCGCTGCTTTAGGACCTCCAACTGTATAGAGCCCCTTTATGTCCAACCTGGACTGCTCAGACACCAGGGAATGCCCCATTTACAGCCTAAACCCTCCGCCCCGTGCACTCACCGGATGAGACAGGCAGTCGAAGGGCACCAGGTCTCAGCGTCCACGACGCTCCACTCGGTGGGTCGCAGCCATGCAAGGATGGCAGAGGCTGACTTAGGAAGCCCCCCCAGGGGGCCAATGCCTCTCTCCGAGTGGGAAGAAGCAATGTCGGTCAGAGGTATCCGGATGCCAGCCCGCGCCGTCAGAAGTCGGGATGGGGATTCCTCTGCTTAGCAGGGGTCACGCCGGTCCAGGACTGAGGCTGCAAAGGCGCTCAGGCGACGCATCCTCTCCAGGGTCTGCGCTTGCCGCGTCCGGCGGGTGGCGCTGCGCCTCCCCTCGGGGCCTCGATCTCCGCTGCAGCTCAGCCGGCGCCGCTCCCAGGGCGCCCTCTCCGCTCGTTCTGGGAGCCCAGCGGCCGTGGCCCCTCTCACCAGCCCCAGCTGCAGCTTGTCTTTGTTGCTTACTCTCGCTCACCCGCCCGCCTGCGGCTTCAGCTCCTGGTTCACTTGGTGGGGGGGATCGTCTCCTCCGGGGATTGCACACACCTGCAGCGGCCCCAGCTCCTCTCCGGGCATGCACCGTCCCCCGCACGTTGCAAAGAGCAGCGGTGAGAATGCACCGGCCCCTCCTCCTCCTGCTCCAAGCCACGGGTGTGGGGGGAGGGGAAACCGGCGAGCGGCTGTGGCGGCGGCGGAACCTGGATTGCAGTCTCGGGGGCCTTGGCGCCGAGAAATAGCAGGTCTCAGTGGCGCAGGGCGAAGGCGGAGACGGCCCGGGGAACAGTGTAGCAGGCGTGCGAGCTCCCGAGCTGCAGCAGGGGCCGCGCGCGCTGGGCTCTCACGCGCCCATAGCCCCGAGCGACGCGCGGTGACTCCAGGGGCCGCAGCCTTGCGCCGCCTGACGTGCGCCGACGCCTCGCCTAACCTCAGGCCCGGGTGCCGCGCGCGCAACGCCCCGCAGGCGGCGGGCCTGGTCGGCGTGCGCAACCTCTCGGCGAAGTCACCAGCCCAGTCGTCCTGCCCGATGCTCTGCTCCTACCCGACTGACAGGCGCTAGCGCCCGCAGCAGCCGCAGAGTCTTATTCCCCGCCCGCCCCCAGCAGTCCAGCCCAATCAGCGGCGGCCGAGAGGAGGTTACCAGGGTGACGCGGCGCCGCGTCCTGCGGGGGGCGGGGCCGGGGGCTGCCACGCGCGGTTTTCGCGGCAAAATTCAAAGGCCGGTAGGGCGGCTCTCCAAACCTCCTCCCCCAAGCCTGGGACTAGGCAGGGCCTGCGTCGTGAGGACTGCAGCTCCCGGCATGCTGCGTCCCGACACCGGGCGGAGGGGCCCTTACTGGGAGCGCAGAGCATGCTGGTACTTTTAGTCCTTTTGTTGAGGAACCAGGTGTGGAAGAACCAGTCTCACTTATTGAACGAGCATATATTTGGGGCAAGGCACTATACTTAGTGCATTCTCTGCATTGTTTAATTTTGGGAACAACCCTATGAGTAACTTGTTAATGGTAACAACAAAAATAATATCAGTAGCTGACACCCAGCATAATATTTTACCTAATTCTCACAACAACAGTGTGAGGTAGGTATTATTACCACGCCTGTTTCACAGATGAAAAACTGACATGGATAGTAGGTACTAATATTATACTCCCAACTTACAGAAGAAACTGAGGTTAAGAGATCTGTCCTGAATATTTTGTTCCAAAGCGTATTTCGATAACGATAGGTGTTCAGCATCACAGCTGAGATCCACGGGGCACTATCTGTATACTTGGTACTTTGCAAGCTATGTCTCATAGAGTACACCACATCCAGGAGAGGCAGGCACCGTCATTCTCCCCCTATTTAATAGATGGGAAAGCTGAGGCACACTATCATATCAACCTGGGAGCCAAATATGCATCCATCAAACTGTACTGCACCTTGCCTTTTACTTACTAAGAAGTACTTACTTGTCTCTTATTTTCTAAGAAATTTCATAGGTTCATAGCCCATAGGTGGCCCATTTACAAACAGGGAAATTGAGTCCCATGTGGGACAGTTTCATTGGTTGCTATGTGTCCATCACACAGCAAATTGGAAAGCAGTTTCCAATATAAACTTCAATATCCCTACAGAAATGCAAAGCAGTAGCCAGATCCCTGCCATCCCTAAGACTGTTCCTTGTGTGCTATCTGGAGTCCTAGAAACCAGAATCGTATTCCAGCCCAGCCCTTGCTGTCTGTTCATCTTGGCCATTTACTTTTGTGACTTTATGCCTCAGTTTCTTGTCTGTGAAAGGGAAGGAATCATAATTCTTACCTTCCAGGGTTGTTGTGAGGGTGAAAAGAATCATTGTGTGGAAAGGAGTCAACACACAGTAAGTGCTCACTAAATGCCAGCTGTAATCATTCAGATTTCAGGCCTTTGGAGACTCTAGTGAGGGTATCCAGTGGATGGGCTGATTATAGTCTGGCCCTAGCCTACTTTCAGGAGCTAACCCACCTGGCTGGGAGAGGCCCCTGCAGGGGACCTCCAGGGCCAGCCCAAGTAGGCCACCCGCAGCCTTATCTAGGGCAGGAGCTGGCCCTGTTTTAGGCCTCTGAGCGGCTGCTGCACAAGTGGTTCCCAGCAGCTCAAGACCTCCGTGCTCCGCTCTGTTTCTCCTCAGTGGCCCCCACCCCCATCCCTGTTCACACTCCTTCCCTTCCCTTCCCAGCTTGAGGGTTGGGGTGGGGATTTACCTGGAAACATAATCCAGTTGCCAGCTGCTTCCAACTCTGGGCCAGCCCCCAGAACGTTGACATCAGCAATTGTTGCCAGGGCGACTCACTATATGGATTCAGGGTGTGGATTGGCGGGGAAACTGGGAACTTAAGCCAAGGACAGGACCAGAGACAACAACAGCCGAACTCTGTGAAGAAAGGGAGAGAATGGGGGGTGTGGGGGGGGAGAAGGCAGTGGCCACCACAGCTTTTGCAAAATTAGGAATTTTTCCACTGTGGGTCACCAAAACTTGACACCTACTCTGTGCAGAGCACATGCTCAGTGCTATTTATATCACCTATTTCTGTCTCCTTTTACCCCCACTGAAATCCTGTAAGGTATATACAATAATTGTCCACATCTTGCAGCAGGGGAAGGACATGTGATTTGCCCAAAGTCATACCATGACAGAACTGGGTCCCAAAAGCCAGAGCCCTTGACCTTGATTTATTGTACCCTGTACCAGCCTATGTTTATACTTTCAGTTACATATTTTAAGATCACACACACTAATTAAATGTGTGTGATCTTGAGGGAAAGTTTCTTCTCCTCTCTGGACCTCAGTTTCCTCTGCTATCAGGTGGAGAGCAGGGCCCAAAGCCCAGCCCTACCAATCATACTCTTCCTGGTGGGTTTTTCATTTTTCAAAGACCCCACATAATTCCCATGTACAGCTAGGGCTGACAATGCAGAGTCTAAAATATCTTGAAAAGTCCCTGAATCTCTGAAATTCTGTGCCAATAGTGGGATTTCAGGCAGCAGCAGACTCGCACACAGCTGACTCTGTAGGCAGAGAGGTCAGAGTCTTTCAGGTGCCTCTCATGTCCCTCTAGGCTAGTAAGCACCCCATAAGATGCTCTGCCTGGGCCTCCCCAATAGACCTGCCTCCCTGAGGTCAGACCCTTGTGCCTTTGCTCTTAGTTGAGTCCAGTAGCTCTGTATTATGTGATTGGAGACAGTGTCAAGATGAATTTGCCATGGTCGACAGAACCTCCAGGCAGGCCAACCCCTAAACACTGGATCCAGCCAAGGGTCTAAAATGCCCTGAGGGGATGGGGGCAGAGGGCACCTCTTTCCTTACTGTTCCTTGTTTGCCCCTCTCCACACCAACCTTGCTGAAATACCTGTACATCCTTCCATGTGCCTCTCTCATCTGCAGGCCTTCTCATGTGCTGTCCCCTCCAGCTGGAATGCCCTTCCTCCATGTAGTTGGTTCTTGCTCCTCCTTTGGATTTCAGCCAGGGTGCTACCTCCTCTGAGGAGCCTTCCCCGACTACCTCCTTCCAAACTGGACCATTTCTCTCTTTGTAGTTGTGCCCAGTGTGTGTTATAATGGCCCACTTATTTGTCAGGCTTCCCACCAGCCTGAAGGCTCTTTGAGGGCACTGCTTTATCCCTAGCATGGGCCTGGAATAAAAGTTTGTTGAATTGGGCAGCGCCTATGGCTCATTGAATAGGGTGTCAGCCCCATATCCCGAAGGTGGTGGGTTTAAACCCGGCTTTGGCTGAACTGCAAAACAGAAAAATAGCTAGGCTGTTTATGCTCCTTCTGGAGAAAAGGGAAAAGAAGAAGCACGTGTAACCTTGTTCTTCACCCAGCCCCACCCCTTGGTACCTGCAGCCTCTCGGTACCACCCAGCCTAGGGTGGGCCTAGGAGGACGGGGCAAGAGGGCCAGGAAAGGGGCCACTGCCAGGTGTCATGGCGGGCACCTATAGTCTCAGCTACTTGGGAGGCTAAGGCAAGAGAATTGCCTAAGCCCAGGAGTTGGAGGTTGCTGTGAGCCATGTAACGCCACAGCACTCTACCGAGGGCGAAAAAGTAAGACTCTGTCTCTACAAAAAAAAAAAAAAAAAGTTTGTTGAATTAATCTCTGAATCAATGAATGTGGCCCAGGTTTTGTTTTGTTTTCTTGTAGAGAAGGAGCTTGAAGAAAAGGAGGGAGTGCCTCTCTATGCCTCAGTTTCTCTCATCTCTGAAATGGGGTTAGTTGCCACATAGACACCAATGGAGGTAGGGCTGGAGCCTGGAACTGTTGTTGCCACCCTCCCACATGAGTAAGGTTAGTCCTGCCCTTCTCTGGTCTCACTCATTGGGCCTGACCACTCCTCCTTTAACTCTCCTAACTCCTTTATCCATTCATTCAACATTTCCTAAGTGCCTGGCCTTGGTCTGACACTAGGGATTCAGAGTTACCCAGACTGAAACATAGGCCTTGTGGAACTCAGGTTTCCTATGGGGCACAGACAAGGCAACCAACAGGTATCATCCATGGCAAGGAGACAGTCCTGAGCAGACACCTGACCCAGCAGAGGGCCAGTGATGGTGAAAAGGCTGAGCAGCTGCCTTGTCAAAAAGAGATAGGAGATAGCTGAGGGGAGAGTGGGGGAATAGTGCTCCTGGCAGTGGGAACTGCCAATGTAAAGGCCTAGAGTTCAGAGTGCGGGAGGTGTGAATGTCCCAAGAGCAGAGGTGGATCAGAGACTGAGCTGGGGCTGGGGAGGGGCGAGGAGACACAGAACAGACATTTATCCTGGCATGGGGGTCAGGGGAACAGCCTGCCCCACCTCCAATTGCCTCACCTGCCCTCATTGCTGTAATCTAGGCCAGGGCCTGGAGGGAGCCGAGCCCCCATTGGCGCACACCATGTAGTTTTTCAGAGATAATTTAATCAGCGCTATTAATAAGCAGAAAAGAAAGAGCTCTTTATGCTCCTTCTGGAGAAAAGGGAAAAGAAGAAGCACGTGTAACCTTGTTCTTCACCCAGCCCCGCCCCTCGGTACCTGCAGCCTCTCTCCAGGGTGGGCCTAGGGGGACAGGGCAAGAGGGCCAGGAAAGGGGCCCCTGCCAAGCTCCTCACCATATGCCATCCACATGTCCTTCTAGCCACTTTGGCCTCTTCTTGGTTGCTAGAAGCTGCCAAACTCTGCTACTTCAAAGCCTTGACACAAGCTGTTTTTTTTGCCCAGAACATTCTTCCTTTTGATTTTTGCACAGCTGGTTTGTTCTTATACTTCAGGTCTCAGCTTGAATGTTACCTCCTCAGGAAAGCCCTCCCTGACTACCCTGTCTGCAGTTATTTTCCCCAAACACCTCCCTTTTGTTTTGCTTTGCCTTCCACTTCCATCCCTACCCCTGCTCCCAGCACTTATTGCTGTTGGCAACTTGCTGAGTGTTTATAAGTTTGGTTACTTATTTTCTGTCTGCCTGTCTAGACTGTCAGGCAGGACTCGTCATATTCTTCACCTCTGTGTTCCCAGCACATCACACCGTCACTGGCATATGGTGGGATCTAGATCATTATTTGTCAAAGGAGTTGGAAAAGATTTAGGAGGCTTGGTGGGGGGAGTTGGGACAGGAACCAAGATATGGTAGGGATCCCTGAAAGAATCAGGGACCACCAAATGTCCCCCTATTTCACCACTGAGAATCAGGACCCCAGAGAGGGGAAGAGACTTGCCCAAGGTCATGCAGTAAGTTTGGGCCAGAGTTGGAACTTGAACCCAGAGCCCTTTTGGTACATATGGTTCCAAATGAGCCTCATCTCAAATACCTGCTCTGGATTGAGGAGGATTCTGAGACCTCACCCAGACCCAGAAGGAAGAGTGTTAGGCTGCCATGTCAGTGATGTCTGCCATAAGTCCAGGCTTGGATGTTAGGATATTCCTAATAATACGGGGCTAGGAGCCAGGAGGCTTGGTTCCTTTTGTCTGCACCACCATCTTATCATAGGACTCCTGGACAGGACAGTCAACTCTCCTAGGGCTCAGTTTCCTCATCTCAAGAGCCATAAATGAGAAAATGGGTCTAACATTTCCCCAAGCCTAATGGATTGTACAAATGTAACCAATGATGATTATTATAGAGATTATCAGTAACATCTAGTGACACCTCACTATGGACTATGCACCATGCCAAGCATTTCACATACATGATCTGTAAACCTTGCCACATGCTCATGGAAGGGAATTGCCGGCTTGTGTTGCAGGTGTGGACTCTGAGGCTGCTGAAGGTCACACAGAGCTCCTGAGTGGACAAAGCCAGGATTTGGCATGGAGGGTTTCTGACTGAGCTGGAGGCCTTGACAAACAGGAAACAGTGACTGTAGGTGGGGGTAGCACCTCCTACCCCCAAGGTCCTCTCTGTCTCTGTCCTCTGGCCAGCTGTGTCTGGTTTTCCCAGGCCCTGAGTAGCAGAAAGATTTCCATGGGATTAAACCTAGTCAGCCCAACCTCCCCCTCTGACCTGGAAAGGCCAGAAAGCCTCCCAGGTCCTCCTAAGCCCTCCTGGCAGATCTCCTTTTGTACAAAAAGTTATTGACTTATCAAGGTTAAAATACATTCAGGGCAGGCCAATAAAACAGGGATACGGCCGCATCCTGGCTGTCATGTGCAGGCTGGTTTTCATGGCAACAGGCCCTCTTCTGCACATTAAACGGTTCAGTTGTGCAAAGTTCAGGCGTTACATAAACAGGGAGTTAACAACAGCAGTAGAAATCAATGTCTGGCCAGGCATGGCCTGGGGAGATAGCATTGATTGGGGCCTTCCTCATAGACAGGCTGTGTCCCTGCTTCCTGCCCAGCTGCCCTGGACTCCCTAACACAGCCTGGGCTCAGACCCAGAGAGCTCCTAGAGCCCTATCCCAGTCCCTTTCTGGCTGGGAGCCAGCAGTAGGGGATCTGCTAAACTGTCTGCCGTCATTTTATAAACAATTATGTCATGGAGATGCCATGCCATTACTATAAAATATGTTCACACCATTGGTAATGGAGAAAGTATCCCATCGCCTTTTAAACCATCCTTGTGACAAGGAACAATCCTACTGCCTTTATGTTTATCCATAAAAATCACTGATCCATCAAGATGTGCTCCAAAGAAGTCAGATAGATGAGGATATGAAATCAAATTGGCTGTGTAGCCTTGGGTGAGCTGCTTCACCTCTCTGAGGCTGCCTCCTGTTCTCTAAAACAGCAAGAATAACAGCACCAACTTCATGGGGCTGTAAGGGAGGAAAAAATAAGAGGACACATGTGGAGTCCCTAGCATAGGGCTTGACAAAGAATGGTTTGTTTCTGGAAGCTCATCCTTTGTGAGCTTCATGCTGGTTCCAGCATGGAGGAACAGAAAAGAGCAGAGAACCAGGAAGTGATACTTGGGTTCAAATCCTAACTCTACCACTAGCTATGGGCAAGTCATTTCACCACTTTGAAGAATCTTGGCATCAATTTCCTCATGTAAAATGGGGGAAACACTCTTGCAAGGGTGAAAGAAAAATTGAATGAGCTATTTCAATTTTTGAATTGGGCACAGTAGGTGCCCAATAAAGATTTATCAAATCAGATCCTTCATCCAACATCAAACCTGCCCAACCTTGCAAAATGGAAAGTCTCATGGGATTTTTTTCCTCAGGAAAAGAGGGTTAAGAGCAAAGCTTTATCTGTTCCATTCATTGGAAGACTCTTAGGGTCAGGGGCTCAGTCTTGTTCATCTGTGTGGTCATACCTTAGCACCAAGCCCAGGTATATAGTAAGAGCTTGATATTTGTTTGTTGAACAAAGTTAAACTCCTCTGAAGAGATGTCTAGACTCCTTCTTATCTAGTATGGGGTGGTATGAAGACAGGATTCCTGGGTAATCCAGGATGGTTTAGGGGGCTTCTAGACACATTAGGATGCAGATAAAGCCAATTTGAAAGCCATACCCCCTTACATGGGATAAAATGGATGCTGGGGACTATATTTCCAGGCGTGGCTCTGTGAACAGCTCTTGCCAATGAAATGTGAGCAAGTGGGACATAAGAAAGGGTTGTGCTTCTTATCCACCACCTTTCCCTTCTGTCCCAAGGTAAAGGATCAGCCCTTCTAGTACAGGGCAGACTGAGAGATGGATGGAACCTGGATCTCTGAATCCCTGTGGAAGAAAGCTGCCCACAAGTTAACTAATGGCTTTGAAACTGTTGCATGAGATAAAATGCTGTTGAGTTAAACCACTAAATGTCAGGGCCTCTTTGTTGTAACAGCTAGAGTTGCCATCACAGATTCATAGGGTTTATCCAAAAGGTCTCAGACCCTGGAGCACAGCCCTCTCTGAGTCATGAAATTTCGCAGAGCTGAGAATAAAGCAGGTATAGTAAAATATTAATGGTAGACTCCAGGTGGTAAGTATTTAAGTGTTTGTTATAAATGTCTTCCAACTTTGCCATACGTTTGAACTTTTCCATAATAAAAAGCTTCACAAAAATCTATTCTTGCATTTTCAAACTCTTTCTAGGAAATTAGGGTTTTAGGAAGATGTCTCAGGGACCTCTAGTTAGTGGCAGAGGTGGGCAGAAGGTGCTGGAAAAGATAGAACTCTGGGTCCACACTACACCTCTTGCCCTCCTTTCTTTTTTTCCTTTTCCTTTTGTTTTTGGAGACAAGATCTTGAGTCACCCAAACTGGAGTGCAGCAGCTTAATCACAGCTCACTACAGCCTCAAACTCCATGGCTCAAGCAATTCTCCTGCCTCAGCCTCCCGAGTAGCTGGAACTAAAGGCATGCATAAACACGCACAGCATTTTTTTTTTTTTTTAAGAGATGGAATCTCACTTGTTACCCAGGCTGGGCTTGAATTGCTGTCCTCAGGTGATCCTCCTGCCTTGGCCTCCCAAAGTACTGGAATTACAGGCATGAACCACTATGCCCAGCTGTGTGATTTTGTTTGAACAACAACAACAAAAAGGTTCCTACAATTCTGACAATAAAGATTTGAAAACTATTGGGTTTAACCCTCTCATGTTGTCAGTGGGGAACCTGAGGCCCTGAGGGGGAGAGAACTGCTCCAGGTCACATAGTGAGGCAGGTCAGGGGTTCAGGTTTTCTGGAGGTTCTCTGGGAGACCACTCTGGGGGCTGGCAACAGGGAAGGAGGGTGGGTCAGGCACCAGTTTGAATTCCCCCAAACCCACACCTGCCAGCCAGTTTTTGACTGTCTTATATGTTGTGTAATGGCATCATTCCAGCCATACTGCATTTTTGACCAAAGGGTCCTACGGATGGGGGATGGCTCTTTGGGAGGGGACAAGAAAGACTACATAGGCTAAGAGTCTCCTGGAGTGGGACCATCCCCCTCCATCCCAGCACCATCCACTTCTCTGTGCTACAGTGGCAGGGCTGGGACAGACCACTTGGGAATGATGGATTTGGATCCTGATTGGAAGCCCATAGAGTCCTCTGGGACCATGAGCAGAGGTGAGAGGTCACCCAGCCAGGAGCAGTGGGTCAGCAAGGGACAGGAATGAGGAGTCAATTCAGGGGTCTGAGGGCTGGCAATGGAAGGGGTGATGTGTATACCCTAAGCCCAGAGTTCTTCCATGACAACTCCAATGTGTCAGGCTCTGGATGGGAGATGTCAGGATAAACAGGCACCCTTCCTGCCTTCGGGGGCTCCCAGAGCAGGCAGGGAGAGGGCAGATGGAAAATGAAGAAACAGTACCATCTCCTCACCCTGGTAAACAAACAACCATGGAACCTTGGGCAGGTCTCATCACCCCTCTGAGCCTCAGTTTTCCCATCTAGAAAATGAGGGTAAGTACAGTTCCAAACTGACGATGCGTCAGTTGAATTTGGCGCAGAGCTCTGCTTGGAGAAATGATAGTTCTCTTGCCCAGACTTCCAACTACGAGAAAAGAAAACGGTTTTCTTACCCCATCAGGACTGTTTGAGGTCAGACATGGATTTGAATCCTGGTTCCACCACTTACCAACTGTGCAATCCTGGGTCAATCATTTCCCTTTTCTGGACCTTGGTTTCCTCCTGTAAAATAAAAATAAAAATAAAAATAATAGTAAGTGTCTTGTCTGATCACTGTGATGTTGCAGTGAATTAAAATATGAAAGCACTTAGAATAGTGCCTGACCACCAGCTAGCTCTCAGTGATTGCTAACCTTTGCTGTTAGTGCTATGATGAATTATTGATTCTGCAAGACCAGTAATTATAACACTAATGAATATTGGCCTAGTACTAGCTAAGGACTTGGAGATCATCTAAAGCCAGTCTGGTGCCTGGGTGTCAACTCTGATCCATCAGGAGAAACCACCTGGAGCATTGGCTTGGATTGGTTTTGCTATCCCGTCTGGGTTTAGTAGGAACTGTGCTGCATCTGATTAGCAATGCCTGTTATGGGCAAAGGAGGGGAGAGCAATGGAATGTATTTCATTGATTTGCCATTCCTGTGGCTGGTCCAAGCTCTTTTGTTGTGTAGATGGGAAAACTAGGGTCAGAGATGAACTAAGACTTGCCCAAGGCCACACGGGCAGTCAGAGACAGGGCTCCCATCCTGCTTCCCTTGTTGATCATGGTGTCCTGGTCTATGTCATTTAATCCTGTGGAGAAAAGTGATTATTTCTCCATTACATTTGCCAGCCTGTTTTCTGGAAGGGAGTTAATTGATTTAAACTTTTCCAGGATGATTCTCCCTGCTCTTACCCTCCCTGGGGCCCCCGATTCTATTATCGCTTTGCCTCACGGAAATGAGTAGGTAGCATCTGTGAAAGTGAGCACAGAGGTCTCTAGGCAGAGCCTCTGAGTGGGCGTGGAGAGTGTAGCCCTTGCCTGTGGTCAGGTCTCCTGAGGACCTCCACATCTAATGAAGACAACTGCCCGGACTCCAGCGTGTGGTGTTGCTTACCACCAAAAGTGGGTACTACCTAGCTCAGAGGGTTCATTGGCTTTTCATCACCCTAATTTATAGAAGGAGAAATTGAGACACAGACAGGGATCCAGAGCTGAGATTCAAACCCAAGACTGACTGGCTCATGATCACTGCCTTCTGTGCTTTATCAAAATCCAATCACCCCAAGTCCCCTTTCCAGATTCTCACCTGAGACCTGTGAGTTTGGCTGAAGGGTGGTCATTTATATCAAGAAACTAAGGCCCAGAAAGGGGGAGTGATTGATTTGAGCCACACTGCAAGTTGCCCCAAAGCCCTGTCCTTTGTTCCTACAAGGAAGAAAAAGAGCAACAGTGGCTCAGAGCAGGGCTGGCCACAGCGGCCCTCATGGCCTATTCATCTTCTGAGATGAAATATTTATTTACGCACCCCATTTAATCAGGATATGCCGTAATTAGCGGCAGATTTGTGCCTCCTGCCCATAGTGTTATTTATTTTGGGTTCCGGGCAGCCACTTCCTTTGCCAAGTGCATGCTGGGCCTGGATTTCAATCAGACAGGGCCATAGCAGAGCTGTCCCCAGGGACCTCATGGGGGCTATAGCCCCCCTTGGAATGATAAATGAACCCACAGACAGCAGAAATGCTGCCCAGATGCTTTGGGGGGCGGGTGTGCATGGGGCAGGGAAGGGGACATTTTTGCCAATCCTGGGACCTTGTCACTGAGAAACTCCCCCTACTCCAGTTCCAGACAATAGCCTGGCATCCCCCAACCCCAGGATAAAACATGGAAGAGAAATGGCATCATGCCAGCCATCCTGCAATTCTGGAACCCTAAGGCTGGAAGGAACTTGGGAAAGACTCCTTATTCTTCTTATTCCTATTTCTGTCTTGGAATAGGTTAATATCTCACCACCTCCTGCCCTAGACCATGAAGGATACACTTCTCACAATCCTCATGGCTAGGAAGTTCCTTTTCTGTCTAACTTTAAGTGAAAAAGCTTTGCAACTGCATCCCCCAGGTGATCCCCCAGATGACACCCTCTGTTGTTTTCCAGAAGGAGGCAGGGGATTCTGGAAGGGCAGATAGTGTGGATAAGGGGTTGTCTTTGAGTATTGGAGCAAATGAAGCAGAAGTCAAAGCTAACTTTTTATAGAGGCCTCCTTTATATGTATTTGAGTTTCTTAGCCTGTTGATGTCTCTGCTCAAATATAAAATGGGGATAACAGCAGGAGCTACCTCCTGAGATTGCCATGGGGATGAGAAGAGTGAATACACAAAGAGCCCCTGAAAAGTAATTGGCACACAGTAAGTGATCAATAATTGTGCACTATTATTATTCAGTGATAAATTCTTATGCTAAGCTACCAAGTCAAAACCACACACCATTTTACAGACGAGGAAATGAGGCTCAAAGAGGGCCAGTCTTTGTCTGCGAGGTGGGTCTCATAATCTTCATTTTCCAGTAAGGGAAGTGAGGCCTGGGGGCATCAGAGAGACCCTCAAGGGCTGCCTCCAGCATGTGGGGGGCTCTTTAGGTGGCCCTCTCTCCCCCCTAGAAAGATAGCTCTGCACAGTGGGCACATAGGTACTGACCTCACAAGGTACCTTGGGAATCAAAACAGAGCATCTCTGAGCAGCACCCACTCTGGCAGGCAGAGGTGCTTGGTCAGGTGTCTGAAACCTTTCCTCTGGCCACAGAGGAGCTGGGTCTGGGGGTTGCCTGGGAGGAGCTCCTAATGTGTGTCTCCTGAGTCGTGAAATGATCCTAACAAAGCAGCAACAGCTCCCTGGGGTCTTCTGCCAATTAAAGCAGACACACACAGGGGGATCTCATTGTCCCTGCCCTAGTTGGGACAAGGTTTGTGGCTGTGCCTCCCCTAGGGACCACCTGCCCTAATGAGGTCAGTGGGAGATGTGGCTGTAACAGATGGGGGAGGGGAGATTGTCTAGGGCTGAGTCAGCCACCTGGGTCTCATTTTGCAAATGAGGAAACTGAGTTTCAGTGAGGAGAGGTGATTTGCCAATGGTACAGATAGTAAACCCTGGAAGCTCTAAGAGGACCCTGTATAATCAGCTCCCGACATCCACATCCAGCAGGACCCGATCCTGTGTGTCCTTAAGCCACTTAGTCAACCTCTCTGAGCCTCCTTTGCCTTAGGTGCCATAATGGGAATAAAAATATCTGCCTGGGCATGGAGGGTCAGGGACAAGGTGGTAATCAGGATCACAGAATACCAGACATACCAGTCACTCGGAGAAGTCTTGAAACAGAACAAAAGAGTATTGGGGAAAGAGTCCTTCTGTGTCTACACTCCATGTCTTCTCACCTTTGCCCAAGCTATTCCCTCAGCCTGAAATGCCTTTCCTGGTCCTCTTTCTCCAGCTACCTTCTGCTTACTGTTTGGTCCAAGCTCAACTGTCACCTCCACCAGGAAGCTCTCGCTGATGCTCCCACACAATGGGCTGACTTCTGCCTCCTTGCTTCCCAGCCTCACCCTATGACACTGCACCCTGTCTCCTGTTTGCCCTCCATGGGCTCTGGGACTCACATAGCACCATGTTCACCTGGTGTGTACCACGTGGTAGGTACAAATAATGATTGACTCCCTCACTGAGTGAATGGTTGCGCCAATGAATGGAATTCACTGATGTTCTCACCCCTCTTGACCCTCATCCCTCTTTGCAGAGAACCAGGATGCTAGCAGCTTGCATGATGCAGCTGAACTTGAATCTCCTGTGCTAGGATCTGCCTAGATGTAAAGGCAGCTCTCAGTGCTAATTTGCTTTCTTTGGAATGGCCTAATCAGGTAGATGCTGCCGGTGAGATGCTGACTATGGTCTGCCCACCTTTGGGGCTATAGGAACAGCAGAAAAGGCTGATCTAAAATCAGCCAGGCCTTCACTGCCTTGAGCCATGGTTTTTCTCATCTGTGACATGGACTTGCTGATATGTGGAAGTTACACTTAGGGAAGGTCTTTTGACGAGGAGGCAACACACAGGCACAGTCTGTCCCACCTCCTGGCCTCCTCATACAAGTTTGGCCCAAGTCCCAGCTCCCCATGTAACAGGCTTGAGAGACCCTCCTCATTGCTAATCCCCTCCACGCTGATGCTGAGTGCTCTCTTGAAATTTCCATTGGGAGAAGAGCTAAAACTATTTATTTACTGAGGGCCTACTATGTGCCAAGCACTGGCTATTCCTGCCCTCAGTTATTCTCTCCTTTATTCACATTTAACAGATGGGGAAATTGAGGCTCAGAAAGAGAGAACAAAGTCCCAGGGTACCCAAGTGGGAAGTGCTGGACATGAGACATGAATTTATGTCTCCTCTGCCCAGCTCTGAAACAGCCTCTTCTTGGATTACAGGTCCCTGTGATTCACAGAAAACACAAACCGAAACCCACCTACCATTTTGGGACTCACAGACAGGAGAAGTTATTTTGCGGCCAGTAGGAGCCAGGCAAAGAGCCCCACTGTAGATACCACCGTTGACTACTACTGTTGTCGAGTGATCACTACCAGTAATGATACTCCACAACTTGAGCCTTTACCACATGCCCTGCCTATTGAGATCCCTTCTTAGGACAGATTCAAAGTGTATCTCCATTTTAAAGATGAGGAAACTGAGGCTCAGAGGGATAAGGTGATTTGCTGGATGTCACCCAGCTGTGGAAAGACAGTGCGATGATTTGAACCCTGATAATACCAAAAGCTCATGCTCCTTAGCCAAGGGCTTTGCACAAGAATAGCACCAGGATGTTTGTTGATTGACTGACTGACTGACTGAAAGAATGGATGAGTGAAGGGATAATTTTATGAAGGAATGGCCAGCTTTAGGATGCCTGTGGGTGGGTGAAAAGCCTCCACGTACCAATCAGCCCCCACCCCCAGATCTGCCTCCTGGCCTCCTCCCATGGGGAATTCTATCTCTTGGCTCATGCAGTTGTGTGGGTGAGTAGACATCCGGTGGAGGCAGAGCAGGGGTAGGGGCTAGGCTTCCCTGGTCTCTCTCCTGCCCCCAAATGCTCACACTCTTCGTGACTTATTGTTTAACTTTACAAGCCCTTTGGCTTTTATGAGGGTTATTTATAAAGCTCTCGGCTTTGATCTGCAGCATAAAAAAAGCAAACTCCTATGTTTGAAAATGTCACGGGGATTAGGGGAGCCTTTGAAGTCCCCTCTTGGCAGGCGGTGCCTGCCCAGCTTCCCCTGCAAAAGGCCTCCAAGCTCCAAGGGATGGAGGTGGCCCCCATCCTGGTGAGTGACAGATGGGGGCCTCCCCCCGGAATACTTTACTCAGCCAGGCACTCTTCCCACCCCAGACACAAACTGGGCCTCCTTGGTCTCCAGATGTTGGCAACATCTGTCTCTAGTGTTTATGGACAGCCAGAGGCTGTTATCTTGTGTCCCTGAGCCCTTCAGTAGGGACTGCAGGGGTTCTAAAAAATGGATTATAATTGCCGTTTTATTGGTCGGGAGGGAGACAGGGAACATACATAGGAAAATATAAAGAATAGCTCTTAGAGAGCTAAGTGGCTGGATCTGAGATGGTCTCCTCCAGTCCTCCAAGCTCTGTGGTCTAACTTCCACCCTGCTGATAAGGAGGGACCCCTCCTTTAATTCTTCTCCTCTTGTCAGTGGGGCATAGTTGGAGGGGTTTGGGCTAGCTCACAGAGGCAGTGGAGAGATAGTCCCGGGTAGGCAGTCCAGAAAAGCAGCAGCGTCTCCCTGCAGTAATGCCCCAGTGGCATGAGGCCAGAAGGGCAGATGCAGTGACCTTGCTCAACTCCCTCAGTACAACAGTGCCCTCAGTGCTTCTGGGTTGTTTCCTTCTTTGTTCCCTCTGGATCTCGAAGGACCTCCAAGCATCGCAGTAGCTGAACACAGGGGAGGAGAAGTCCCAGCTTGCCCTCTCTGTACTGTGTGATCTTGGGCAAGCCCCTCCCTTCTCTGAAATGGCTTTTCCACCATTTTCAAAATGCAGAGCCTCCTTTCCTGCAAGGTTGTGTGGGGATTAAGTGAGGTCATTCAGGCAAGCATGGGGACTGCTTGGTAGCCCTAGAACAAGCCAGAGGTCCCTCCTCCCTTCTCCCTAAGCCCAGTTTCCTGTCTCAGAAGCTGGTGCCCCAGGGAAAAGGAAATTTTTTGTGTGGGAGAGGGAGGGAGAGTCAGGGGAATATTCTGTATGTTATAATTTGACTGTGTTGTTGTTGATCTGACTATAAACATTTGTAAAAGCTTATCCAACTACACACTTAAAATTAGTGAATCTGTTATATATAAATTTACTTCATAAAACTAAAAATGCAGGCTCGGTGCCTGTGGCTCAACGAGCTAAGGCGCCAGCCATGTACACCTGAGCTGGCGGGTTCGAATCCAGCCCAGGCCCACCAAACAACAATGACGGCTGCAACTAAAAAAAAAAAAAAAAAAAAAATGGCCAGACGTTGTGGTGGGCGCCTGTAGTCCCAGCTACCTGGGAAGCAGAGGCAGGAGACTCACTGGAGCCCAGGAATTGGAGGTTGCTTGAGCTGTGATGCCACAGGGGTGACAGCTTGAGGCTCTGTCTCAAAAAAAAAAAACTAAAAATGCAAAATAAAAGTTAAAAACCACATGCATATAGAAAATAATCTCAGGGAAGTATATTAAGATTAAAAACTAAACAAGTAAAACTCTCTCCGGTCTTCATTTCTGCTTGTCAAAGGCAAGGAGACATTCATTGATTCAGTCATTCACTCAACTAACACTTACTTACTGTTCACAATGTGCCATACACCAGGTAGCTACATTTTTTTTTTTTGAGACAGAGTTTCACTATGTCACCCTGGGTAGAGTGCTGTGGCATCACAGCTCACAGCAACCTCAAACTCTTGGCCTTAAGGGATTCTCTTTCCTCAGCCTCCCAAGTAGCTGGGACTACAGTAGGCACTGGCCACAACACCTGGCTAATTTTTTTTGTTGTTACAGTTGTCATCATTGTTTTTAGCAGGCCCAGGCCGGGTTTGAACTCAACAGCCCCGGTGTATGTGGCTGGCGCCCTAACCACTGTGCTACGGGCACTGAGCCCCATGTAGCTACTTTTAACAATTGTGTGTAGGGATGAATATATATGGGCGTGTCTATAAACATTTTCTGAATATACCTTCAACAGTCTAATTTGCACTGGCAGCTCAGCTTAGAAAGAGTTATGTGTGAGCACATTCACATGTCTCTCATACTTGTTTTTCTTTTTTGAGACAGAGTTTCATTTTGTTACCCTCTGTAGAATGCCATGGTATCGTACCTCACAGCGACCTCAAACTCTTGGGCTCAAGTAATCCTCTTCCCTCAGCCTCCCAAGTAGTTGAGATTATAGGCACTGGCCACAATGCCAGACTATTTTTAGAAACCGAGTCTCATTCTTGCTCAGGCTAGTCTCAAACTCAAGTGATCCAACTGCTTCAGTCTCCCCGAGTGCTAGGACCAACCAGCCATACTTTTTAAAGACTGTAGAGGGGCCCAAAAAGTGGATAACCAAATTTATTAATTATTAAACCTGTCTTTTTCTTTTTTTTTGAGACAGGGCCTCACTCTGTTGCCCAGAGTAGTGGTGGAGCAATCATAACTCACTGCAACTGTGAACTCCTGGGCTCAACTCTTCCTCTTACCTCAGCCTCCCAAGTAGCCAGGACTACAGGTTTGTGCCGCTATGCTGGATTAATTTTTCTTTTCTTTTCTTTTCTTTTTTCTTTTTTTTAGAGATGTGTTGCCCAGGCAGGTCTTCAACACCTGGGTTCAAATGATCTTCCTTCCTCTGTCCCCTCCAAAGTGCTGGGAATACGGGCATGAGCCACTGTGCCCAGCCTTACTATTGTTTTTATATTAAATTATATCAGTAAGGTTTATAATAAACTAATGTATACATATAACACATACATTCTCCCCCAAAGACCTGAAACCAGGCCACTGCAATTGGGCAATGTGGATGGAGCAGGAGGAATGGGGTACCTGAGGAACTAAAGCTGGAAATGCAGCTGAGAGGTGGCATGCCAGGCTCAGAGAGGGAGACAAGTTACTCTAAGACACACAGCCAGGAAGTGACAGAGTTGAAGTAATTCAAGGGTTGCTGATTCTGTCCTGTGTCCTCCGCTTCCCTCTCTCTACCAGGGCTCTAGCCACTTGTCTTAGGGGCAAAGCTGGGGTTATTTGGGTTTGGGAAGTTAACCTAGCCCAGCCCTAGAATCCCACAAACAGCCATTTGTCAGGCCTCCAAGTGCCAATTAGTAGGGCACAAACCTGATTAGTCATTGTGGCATGGCAGATTTGGGAGAATTAATCAGGCCAGAGGCAGTAGACGGAAGGGAGAAGAAAAGAGAGGGAGGAGAAAGGAGAGTATGGGTGCTGGGGGGAGGAGGATGTGGGTGGCCAGTCCTTATAAGTAGGTGACCATATGGCCTGCCTGGGGAGGATGTCCCTGGGAGATGCCAGTGGTGGGGGAATATTCTGGGGACCAGGAGGGCCTGCCCACCCTTCCCTGGAAACATAGCACCAATTTGTAGTTCACTGTGGCTGGGAAAATGAACACAGGCTTGAGGGCTCCATGGACAGGGCCCTGCCTCTCACACTTGGAAGTCAGAGGTTAGAAGGAGGTGGGAGTGGGGCCTGGCGGGGAGGAGGGGGCACTCTAGGGACAGTGAGCAGAGTTGAAAATGTCAGAAACTGTCTCCCACCTACTGAGATTGGGCTGGCTGTTCCAGGCAGGTAGGTCCCACAGGACCCTACCTCAAAGATGATCATCTTAAAAGCTGGGCAGAGTTTTTCAGCTCATGCCAATGTGCCAACACCTTTTAAAATATGTTGCCACCAGGATTGCGGGGAGCCCTTCCAGGGTGATTGTTGGAATTAGAAAAAGGCATCCCCTCTCTGGGTAGACCAAGTAGGAAAAAGTACCCCTGTGGGTTCAATAATTATCAAGAGGTAATACTTTCTCCAGGCCATTAAAGACTCTTAGTACAAGCCTCAACTAGTGGATCTGGAACTGAATTTCGGGTGCATTTTACCCTGAGCCCCACTCCCTCAACCAGGTGCCCCTGGGGACCTGAACAACTGGACCCTTCAGGCCTGTTCCCATCTTCAGACCCCAAAGACCTTCCTGGGTCCCATGTGACACCATGGGAAGAGCAGAGGCTCTGGAATCAGCTAGCGATGGGTCCAAATCCCAGCACTGCTTCTGGCACTGAAGGTACCTTCTCACTCCCTTTGCCGGGCCTCATTTTTCTCATCTCTAGAATGGGGATGATAACAGCCCTTCTATCCCATGGATAATGGTTGATAAAAGAAGGCCACACGCACAGGCCTGTGTAGCGTGTTATAAGTTCTCAGTACACTTTTATGCCTTCATTTCCTGGTACCAGCACAGATCCAAGGCTGCACCCTCCTAAGAACCACGTCTGCCTGTCTCCCTGGAGCCCGAGGATGAGTGAGGCTGGCAAGTGCCTGAGGACTGAGCCTGGAGTCTGGGGTTAGGGGGGCCAGATCCAGCCCTCAGAACAGTGGCCCTTCGCTTATTGGGGTCAGGGACCCTTTTGGGCATTTGATAGAAGCTAGTGACTCTCTACCCAGAAAAATGCATCTGCACACATAATATTGCATATTACTTCAGGAATTCATGGACACAGTAAGACCTACCAATTGACCCCAGAGAACTCCCATTCTGAAGCATCAGGCTCTCCTCCCTCAGGGAGGCCATTAGGGATCTAGATTCTTCTACAGGGGAAGAAGGAAGGAAGGAAACTGACAACTACTGCACATGTATCACCTCTTCTAAGGCTCTCAGCAATCCTGGGGAGTAGTAACTATTCCCACATTATAGATGAGGATGCTGAGACTCCAAGAGGTGAAGAGACTTGTCCAAGGTCACACAGTTAGCTAGTGACAGAGCCAGGACTTGAATCTTGATATTCAGCTGAGGCCTTTTCCTGATGGGCAAATGCCCAGGGAAGTGGAAGGCCTGGTTTCACTGGTCTGATCCTGAATGCTAGGGAATGTCAACTGCTCTGTGTCCACCTCCTCCCACACCCTTCTGTCATTCCCAGGGCTGCTAGAGTCTTATTTGCTGCTGCTGCTACTGCTGCCATCAAAAGACATCCATGCTCCATTCTCCAGATTATCCTGGCTTGATCCCTAGATCAAGTAAGATCAAAGTACTCTTCCTGCAGAACTGCCCACCCAGCACCATACACCAATGGTGCCCTTGGCAGCCACAGAGGGTTGATATGAGAAAGAATCACATGTGAAATGCAAACCTGCTGTCAAGAAACTGATCCATGATGTGGTCCAGGATCGTTCTACGTCATAGAGAGTCTCAAATAACCCAAGGGATACATCCCTCTCAGGATTCAGCACAAAAAAAAGCCTCTCCCTCTCCAAAAATCTCATAGCTTTATTATACTTCCCTTAAATTTTGCTTTTGGTGGACCAGGAGAAGTAGGAAAACTAACTTGTTTGCCTTTTTTGCCATGGCTGCTTGGAAACTCAGGATCAGTTTTAGACTTCAATTGTTTTACTTTAACCTAGATTTTCTGATACAATTTCTCTCCTCATATACCATCAGGAAATAAAAAAATTCTTCCCCCCCAAATGTGCCTTTTAAACAATTTCTAAGGGGAAAGTGTTGACCTTGCAACATTATGAAAAGCAGAGAGAAAGAGTAGTCAGAGAATCAAGCTTTTGTGTGTGTGTGTGCGCACGTATCTCTCTGATTCCCCCACCCAATAGCATCACAGGCCTTTCCCCTGGCTCACTTCATCTGATTTGAGATCCTTTTTGCACCCACTCCTCTTTATACTTGACTCTTGTATTTTATTTCTAATTTTTTTTTTTTTTTTTTTGAGGTAGAGTGCTGTGGCATCACAGCTCATAGCAACCTCCAATTCCTGGGCTCAAGTGAGTCTCTTGCCTCTGCTTCCCAAGTAGCTGGGACTACAGGTGCCTGCCACAACGCTCGGCCATTTTTTGGTTGCAGCCGTCATTGTTGTTTGGCAGTACGGGCTGAATTTGAACCCACCAGCTCAGGTGTACGTGGCTGGCGCCCTAGCCCGTTGAGCCACAGGCGCCGAGCCTTTATTTTTAATTGTAATGGTATAACTAGGCAGGAATTTTATTTTAATGTTAATTGCTGCAAGTCATTTTGGAAGTAACATAGCTATATAAAGCACTATTTGCCTCTCAATGTATACATGCACACACACTTAAAAACACACATGCACCCTGGTCTGAAGTCCCCTTGGCTCTTTGCTTTCTGGGATTCTGCCCTAGCATTCGGAGCCTGGGGCAGGATGAGGAGACATGGCAAGTCCTGTAATGTTGCTTCTCTCTTCCCAAGTTTCCTGAAGATCTTTACCACTTTCATGTTGACCTGGTGGGGCCTAGCAAAGGGAATTAGAAATGAGGCTGAGCCTGTAGACCCAGGGCCATGGCGGAAAATCCAGGGAGTTAAAGAGATTCAGATCTCAGCTGCAATCCCAGCTCCATCAATTTTTCCTGCTAGCAAACTTTGTCCAAGTTTCTGTGCTCGGATCCTCAGTTTCTTCCTCTGAGTAATGAGGAGAAATAATAATACTTGCTGCATAAGTTGTTATGACGATGGCACAGCATGCAAAGTGCGAGGCACACAGTCAAGGCATAGTAAGTGGTCACTGCTTTCATTGCCTCCTGTGAGCAGTGACCAATTACTTCAAGCCCTGATTCTGAGAGCCCTGGTAACTGAGAGGTGAGGGATATCCTTAGCAGTAACAAAGGGAACTAACTAAGAACCAGAAGGCAACATTTACCAAACCCATTCACTTGCCAACTTACCAGCCAGCCAGCCAGCCATCTACCCACCTACTAGCCCATCTATCTGTCCATCTATCTACATATTGACCCATTTATCCATCCATTCATCCATCTACAAACCCAACCATGTATTTTATCCAATCATCCACTTACTAACTTACCGATTCATCCATCCATCTACTAACCACAAATCCTTCTGTCTGTCCATCTTTCCATGTATCCATTTATATAACTATCCATTTTTCCATCCATCAACCATCCACTCATCCATCAACCTATCCAGCCATCTACCCATCCTTCCATCTTTCAACTATTTTTCCTTAGCACTTTCCTAGTACTAATTGCTGGAAACAAGGAGAAGGATAAACTGTAATCTTTGCTTCTGGTTTCCAGGGGAAGACCAGACACCAGGATCATATGTGTCCTCCACCCCCCTGCCCGCCAGATCTGGGTTTCAAAAAAAGAAATGTGGGAAATGTGGCTTGGCTCATTTATACAGCGCCAGCCACATACACGGAGGCTAAAGGATTCAACCCAGCCTGGGCCCGCTAAATAACAATGACAACTGCAACAACAACAAAAAAATAGCCGGGCGTTGTGGCGGGTACCTGTTGTTGCAGCTACTTGGGAGAGATGCAAGAGAATCGCTTAAGCCCAAGAGTTTGAGGTTGATGTGAACTGTGACATCACAGTGCTCTACCCAGGGAGACATAGTGAGACCCTGACTCAAAAGAAAAAAAGAAACGTGGGAAATGTTGCCGATTAGGTCCTCTTCTGAGTGATTCACTACTCACATTATGAGTGCATTAAGAGATCTGAGAAGTCCTGGAATCAAGATTGCTTTCTAGCCCTTTTCAACTGTTATTACCCCAAATGACTTGTCTCTGGAATATATTTTAAAGGGATTGTCTGTTAAAACCCCATGGAATGAGTCTGCCTTAGAACAGATTTTGGGGAATGGCTGATAAATCAAGGAAAAAAGAACCAAGGGTCATTTACAAATCACAGAGTGGTATTGGATTATAATTCAAAGTATAAAACAAATATCTCTGAGTCCATACTGATACAATAAATGATTGAATAAATAAACAAAGAGGAGAACATATAAATCTCCTGTGCAGAGTAATTCTGAATAATTTATGTATTTATTCTGCCCTTAAGGAGGTATAGTATAAACTCCACTCCTTAAGTTTGGGATGTAAGTAATGACTTCCTTCTAAAGAATATGGTATAGACAGATGCAGTGGCTCACACTGTAATCCTAGCACTCTGGGAGGTCCAGGTGGGAGGATCACTTGAGGTCAGGAGTTAGTGACCAGCCTGAGCAAGAGTGAAACCCTGTCTCTACTAAAAATAAGAAAAAATATTTGGGAGTTGGGGTGGGCACCTGTAGTCCCAGCTAGTCGGGACGTTGAGACATGAGGATCACTCATGAGGTTGCTGTGAACTAGTCTGAGGCCATGGTGAGGCAGGAAAGTAAAGGCAGAGCTAAAGATCTGTCCTGGCCACTCTGTACAGGCATTAGCCAAACAGTCTGTAACACTCCACTGTAGCACACGCCTCTGTTATCTGTATATCTTTCTCTTGGAAGGCGCTGGGCCTAGATACTAACCTTGCAACTTCCTTAGCCTTCCCTCGCCCTTGAAGACAGGTAGCCCGCCTGGAGTCAAGGGCGCGGGCAGATCTGTCCTTCCCTCAAGTCCCACGACGTTCACGTTTGTCACGTACCTCACATCCTTCATGATTCTCACGTGCACCCTAGCCCTAAAAAATGTATAAAAGAAAGGCAAGAGATTGGGTGGGTGGGCTCGGTTTTTAGGACACTAGTCCGGCCGAGTCTCCCGGCCGGAATAAACTCGCTGCTTCCTCCATCGACTGGTGCCTGGAGTCTTCTCTCTGCGTCGGTTTTCCTGCTACAATGGTACTCTAGCCCTGGTGACAGAGTGAGACTGTGTCTCAAAAAAAAAACATAGAAAGGAGGAAGAAAAAGTAAGATTACAGTGGAGAAAGCTGACAAACACCACCTGTTCTCATGATAAAAGTTGGATCAGTGAAGCTATGCCATGTTGATAGTCTGTACCTGGGATGTGACATGATATGATGAGAATGGCACTTTACATACGTGATCTTCCTCCCAATACCCAGTTTAATTTAAGAAATTTTCCGACAAACCCCAATTTTACAAACTACCTGTCCGGTACTCAGTAGAAGCACCAAGGTCGTCCAAAAAAGGAAAGTTAGAAAAACTTTCCCAGCTAAGAAGAGCCAGAGAAAAGGGTAATAGGGTAGCCTGGGTGGGATCTTCGTATAGGTAAAGGATATTAGGTGAAAAATCAGGATAATTGGAATAAAAATCGGAATTCGGTTAATAATAACAGATTGATATAGGTTCATTAACCATAACAAATGTACCATCCTAAAATAAAATGTTAATACTGGTGGAAACTGGGTTTGGGATGTATGAGAACCCTATACTATCTACATAATTTTTCTATAAGTCTAAAATATAATGTTTCTAAAATAAAATAAATATTTTTTTCTTTAAATTTGAAATTTAAAAATTATTTCAAAAATAAGTAAATAGATAAGCAAGGAAATACAGCTTTGAAAAAGTAAAGTATAGAGTTCAGAGAACAGCCTGGGGGAGGGGCAGAATGGCCTGCTTAGCAGAGAGATCTGAAATCAAGGAAGATTCTACCTTTCCTCAAGGTGTGACCTCAGGCAAGTGGCTTAATCTCTCTGAGCTTGTTTCTGCATAGGTAAAATGGGGATTTACAGGGCGGCTCCTGTGGCTCAGCGAGTAGGGCGCCGGCCCCATATACCAAAGGTGGCGGGTTCAAGCCCGGCCTCGGCCGAACTGCAAAACAAAAAAATAGCCAGGTGCTGTGGCGGGCGCCTGTAGTCCCAGCTACT
>CAUYON010106194.1:0-12212 GCA_963573935.1 Arctocebus calabarensis | reverse complement strand
GGTACATAAATATTAATAATTGAAATCTCATCATATTGAATGGTACCTTTAACAAATATGAAATGTCTGTCTTATTCTTCTTTACTTTGGTTGGTTTAAAGCCTATTGTATCTGCAAATAAGATTGCAACACCTGCTTTTTTCTTTTTTCCATTTGCCTGGAATATAGATGACCATCCCTTCACTTTGAGTCTAAATTTATCTTTTAAGGTAAGGTGAGATTCTTGTATGCAGAAGATATCTGGCCTGAGTTTTTGTATTCAGTCAGCCAACCTATGCCTCTTTAGAGGACAATTTAAACCATTCACATTAATTGAAAGTAATGACAAATCTTTAGAAAGTCCAGTGGACATTTTTAATCCTTTCATCACTGTGGAAGATGAAATTTGATATATAGTTTCTGGGTGAGTTTACTTTTGTGGTGGAGGATTGCACTGGTCATTGTGGAGGATAGGTCTGAGAATATCCTGGGGAGCTGGTTTAGTTATAGCAAATTTCTCCAACATGTGGATGTCATTAAAGTATTTAATTTATCCATCATAAATGAAACTCAGTTTAGCTGGATACAAGATCCTGGGTTGAAAGTTATTTTGTTTTAGGAGATTAAAAGTCGATGACCTTTCTCTTCTCACTTGAAAGGTTTTATCAGAGAGATCTGCAGTTATTCTAATATTCTTCCCCTTGTAAGTAATGGATTTCTTACATCTGGCTGCTTTCAGAATTTTCTCCTTCATATTAACTTTAGTGAACTTAATTATGATGTGCCTGGAGGATGTCTCATTTGGGTTGGGTCGTGCTGGGGTTCTGAAACTGTCTGCATCTGAATTTCAGAATCTCTTGTCATGTCTGGAAAGTTGTCTTTCATAATCTTATAAAGAAGAGACTCTGTGCCTTGTGATGCCATTTCATCATTTTCAGGTATCCCTATAAGGTGAATGTTCGTTTTCTTTGAGTTATCCCAGAGCTGTCTGAGAGAATGATCTGTTTTTGCCTTCCATTTCTCTTCTTCTTTGGAAGTTTGCAAGCGTTCCAAAGCTTTGTCTTCCATGTCAGAAAGCCTTTCTTCTGCTTGCTCCATTCTGTTACTGAGGGATTCTACTGTATTTCTCTGATCTTTGAGGGCTACAACTTCTTGTCTCAATGTGTCAAAATTTTTCATCATTTTGTTTTTGAATTCGTTCAGTTCTTGAGTCATCTTTTGGGTCATCTTTTGGATTACTGCTTGAAATTCTAATTCCATCTTTTCCTCCATTCCTCTGATCTTATTTGCTATCCAGACTCTGAATTCAACTTCTGACATCTCAACCAGTTGTTTATGCAAGGGATCTTGTGGTGTATTTACCTTGTCCTTCCTTAGGGGAGTTGATCTACTCTGATTTTTCATATTGCCAGAGTTTTTCTGTTGATTCCGCCTCATGATTATTTTTCACTGTTGCGTAAGACCGTCCTCAGAGTTGGGGAGGTGTCTCTCCCAGATCAGTCCCCAGCAGGATCACTCTGTTGTTACTGGAACTTTATAGGGAGTGACCCTGTGAAGCTCCTCTGGGACTGCCCCACCCAGAGAGTTCTGGCTGCAGAAGCAGCTCCATAGTGTGGCACGCCCAGATCAAGCAGCAGGGCGTGGGGCAGGGCACCAGGTGGCCTTAGCAAAGGGAGCCTGTGCCTCCAGCAGTTTCTCACTGGCAGGAGGGCCCTGGAGGGAGGGCACAGGTCGCACAGCCTCTTAGGTTCCTGGCCAGATGGGTGGGGCCAGTGCAGAGGCAGAGCGGGTAGGGGAGGAGGCAGGTTGTGTGGCTCCCAGAGTTCCTGGCCCTGGCAGGCAGGTGGAGGTCTGGCAGGTTCCTAGTGGAGCCTCCGACTGGTGTGGGTGACAGTCAAGGCCCAGTGGCCAGGTGAGCCAAGGCCCCGCAGAGTCCCTGGTTGTTGCAAACAGAGGGCCGAGTCCCGTAGGGCATGGATGCGGGGGTCCTGGTGGGTGCAGGCTGAGGCCGGGCAGGGCACAGATCCCCTGGGAGGGATTCTTAATGGACTTCCTGGTTGCTGTTGGGGGGGTAGGGGGGGTCAAGGCCCAGCGGGGTGCCAAATGGTGCCACTCAGGGATCCAGGTGGTGTGGAGTTCCTGGCTGCTGAGGGCAGCGGGCCTGGGGCATGGATTGGAGCCAGGCAAAGTTCCTGGTGGGTGACAGGCCGAGGCTGGGCAGGGCACAGATCACTCCGGGAGGGGGTCCCAGGAACTTCCTGGTTGCTGCTGGCAGCCAGGTAAGGCCTGGTGGGGTGCCAGTCATGGCTAGGCAGGGGTCCCAGTGGAGTGGAGTTCCTGGCTGCAGCAGGCTACGGCCCGGTGGGGTGCAAATCAGGGGGCGCGGAAGTCCCAGTGGAGTTCCTGGCTGCTGGTGCGGAGCTCCCGGGGGAGTTCCTGGCCACTGCAGGCGGCAGGCTGAGGTCCATTGGAGCACAGATGGGAGCCGTGTGGGGGTTCCAGCAGTGTCCCTGGCCTGGGGCTGTCTGGGGCTCAGTGGGGCCCCGAGTCTCTTACCTGGTGACCACCTGATCCGGCAGATAGAGAGAGTGGGCACTGCTCAAGTGCTCCTCCCTCAGTTTCAGCAGAGTTCATGCTTCTGGCGTGTCAGGTAAGGGGGGAAGGGTGTCCATTTCCCAGCTTCTGGGGTGTCCCAGTGTTCATCCTACAGATCTCTCAGTACCTGCTGGTCACAGGGTGACAGAAACTGCTGAAGAGACAAAATATTAATTTTATGAAACAATACAAATATCTTCACAAATGTGTCTATAAATAAAAATATAATGTGGTGCCAACCACATGCACTGAGGATGGTGGTTTCGAACCTGGCCTGAGCCAGCTAAACAACAATGACAACTGCAACAAAGAAATGCTGGGCGTTGTGGCTGGTGCCCATAGTCCCAACTACTCGGAAGCCTGAGGCAAGAGAATAACTTAAACCCAAGAGTTTGAGGTTGCTGCGAGCTATGACACCACAGCACTCTACTGAAGGTGACAAAGTGAGACTCTGTCTCAAAACAAAACAAAACAAAACAAACAAACAAACAAAAAATATATATATATGAAATGTGCTATTAGCAGCATATTTTCAGTACCGCTTTTGGGCGCCAGTCCCTCATCATTAATAATGTACCTTTGGGGCCAGGAAATATTATTTCCTTTCCTGTCTGTACCTCAGCCTCCCACTCTTTTGAAATTTTTGCAATCTATTAAAAATCTTATGTAATTTATATAATTTCTTTTTACAACAGCGTTAACTCCCTGTATTAGGTCTTCCAATACTAACTGATAATATTTTTGGTCTCACTTTAAACATAGTATTTCAAGAATTACTGGGGAGACTCTTAC
Source organism: Arctocebus calabarensis (assembly GCA_963573935.1). NCBI lineage: Eukaryota > Metazoa > Chordata > Mammalia > Primates > Lorisidae > Arctocebus > Arctocebus calabarensis. The sequence continues at coordinate 8,846 of CAUYON010106194.1, read as the reverse complement.
CTCTTTCTTAGTTGTCTAGCATGAAGTTAAACTTAAGAGGAAAAAGAAATGCCAGTCATAACTAATTGCTGCCTTGTTACTGCTTCTCTGACTGTTCTTTGCTAGGGTGACTCTAAGGAGTGTCAAGTAGGTCTTCAGATTGGGAGTAGAAAGAAAGCACATTTTGTGTTAAGAATCTTTGGTCAGGGTCTCTGTCGCTATGCAGAAAGCATTGACTCCTGAGTCTCCCTGTATTGCAATAGCAAGCATCTCTCTTGAATACAGCCGTGCAAATTGATCCTGTTTAAAGCATAGCTGGCAGCACACTGTGTGAGGCAGTACAGTGCAGTCCCGGACAGGGATTAATCAGCCTTCTCTAATCCTCTGTGTGACGTTGGGCAAGTTACAATTTGAATTTTCATTTCCTACCTATAAAAGCAAAATACTGCTACCATTTAGGATTTAAAAAGATAACATGTGCCAGATGCTGTGGCTCACACCTGTAATCCTAACACTCTGAGAAGCCAAGGAGGGTGAATCACTGAGCCGAGGAGGTTAAAACCAACCTGAGTGAGAGCAAGATCCCATCTTTACTAAAAATAGAAGACTAGCCAGGCATTGTTGCTGACACCTATGGTCCCAGTTACTCTTTTTTTTTTTTTTTTTTTTTTCTTTCTTGGGAGGCTACGGCAACAGGATGGCTTGAGCCAAAGAGTTTGAGATTGCTGTGAGCTGGGCTGATGCTGCCTTACTCTACCCAGGATAATACAGTGAGATTCTTTCCTAAAAATGAATAAGTAAAAATAAGAATAAAAAGCTAACATGTGCAAAGGTCCTGGCCTAATACCGCTCAGAAAATGTTGATTCTTTTTCCTAACAAAGGAGAGATAAGAAAACAGCTCTTCTGTGCTGCCTCTGGAACTCTTTTCTCATATTCACATAAAACAACTCTCCTGTCTGGCTGAAATTACTGCAGCTCAGATTTCACGGCCATTGTATGTAGCAGCAAAACCTTAGCGGTTGCCAAAGAACCTCATACCTGGCTCGTGGCAACTTTGTTAGTTATCCACTTTCAGCAGCAAAGCCAATAGCAAAATGATTAAGGTAAAACAGTTGTGCCCTAGAAAATATGTGAGTGGTGGGGATGCAGCTGCACTGGGGTATGGGAACAATTAAGAAAGATAATCCTTAGAAGCCAAAACAGCTACACTGTCTTCTGTCTCTTTTATCCTAATGGTTCACATTAAACCAGTTTCAGATGGTGTGGCATAAAGTAATCAAATGTCTAATTTGTGATGTGTGAAAATTTGGTATATGAAAAGAAAATTCCCTATTAACAATATCAAATCAAAATCAACTCTATGAAAACCTTTTATTAATAGAGCCTTGAATAAACATTAATTTTAATCAAATAAAAGATAACCCTTTCAGAGCAGACTATTATGTATGATCAAACACAAGTTGTTTTTGAGGTAAGATTATGTGGTGATAAAGGAGCAAAGCTACTTCTGAAGTCCAACCAATGAAAACAATAAATGAAACAAATTATGAATTGAAGGTCATTCAGCTGTGGTTGTCATGGTTTATTTTCTATAAACTAATAGTTTCAACACAAATCAAAAAATGTTTAAGAAATTAACTTTTACCAGTATGGAATTTTGATCTTATAAAGCCTACTTTGCCTGGAGAGCCTCTGGTATCCCTTTATTTTAATTAGAATGAATTATTCTTAGCAGATTAGGAATTGATCCTAGCTAGATTCACGAATATAAAGGACATCATGCTCTTCTCAAATGAGTCTCCAGAATCAGCCGGATTGGAAGAGGGAGTAGTTTTCTTCCAAATTTCATCGTAGACTCACTTAATGATCAACATCCCTAGCCCATTATGAATTATTATTTTCAAAAGAAACCTTGTAATATTTTGTGTGAAATGTTCAATTGTGTTGCATCATAGTTTGGTATTTAAAGAACTAGTTTATAAAAAGAAAACATACTGAATATTAAGGATATTAACTCTGTATATTTGGTTTTTGTTTTTTATATGCTGATGACCTAAAAATGGGGATTCTATATCTCTGAGAGGCTTTGCCAATGTTGTTCTCATTGTTTACAATTATGGCAACTAGGCACCATTGAAGGAAAATGTGACTGAACCACCAGCAAGCTTACCATCTGACGTTTCAGTAACAGCTCCCTGGCATGAAAGGTGATGACTGAGAGTGTTTTGTCAAGACTGTGTAGGATGGAATCCAGAATTCAGGACTATCACCACACTATCACTCTTGGAGTCCAAAAAATTAAAAAGGATTTAACACAACAATCAAACCAAGCTCATGACTTGAGGAGATTTTGTATTTGGCAAAGGCACTTGAGAGCAAAATCTTCCATAGCAACCAGTTAATCATGATCTCTTGGCTACGTTCAATACACTCATCATCCATTGTGTGTTTATCTACATTTACAAACACATATACCCATCAATTCATCCGAAGTCCTGGCTGCTTTACTTAAGTAAAGCCCATTTACCTGTAATATATTAAATAGTATATTTTACAAGATTTTGAAATGTAAAATGCACCAGGAATCAGGGCTGATATTTTCCTCAGATAAATCGCTGTACTGATTACCATGAAGTACATTGATGTCACTATCACTATGACAACATTATGACAAGAACTAGTCACTCTAAGCTACCTAGTGAAAGGAAATGTCATCTATATTTCTGAATAAAAAGTAACACATGGGACCTCTGCTTTTGTACCTAAATTAGTACCTAAATAGTTAGGGAATGTTGAATCACAGTTGGATGAAGAAACAACTTACATCACTCTTTCTTTAAAGGTAAGCTTTAAATATTTGAAAAATGCATACTTTAAATTTTTGGCTGATCAGTAGAGAAGAAATTGTTTTATCATTATAACATATAGGACTATGTAATTAATTAATGCTCTTCTCTTTATTTGCTTATATTTTGCATTTAAGAATATGCAAAATGCAGTGATAGCAACAGATTCGTCTAACTAGGTGAGCTTTGGGATCTACTTGAAGGTTATTATGTGAAGCAACATTTGAGTCAGTCTTTATACTTTTGGATAATTTTTAATTTTTAGCTTTTTAAACATAGAAGTGAGTCATACCTTTGTACTTTTCCATGTTTAATTAAGCATGGATTTGAAATAATATTTTTTGTTAACCTAAAAAATAACGTGACTCTCATGAGTTTTCTAACCTCCTACCCCCAATGTTGTCCGATAGAAAACAAATATAGGCATGCTCAAACCTTAAGAAGAAAATATTAGTCATCACAAACAGCATTCATTACAAATATACCACTGCCAATATTTCTGGATCATTTATGCTGAATTTTGTACTTGTTTTAGTTTGTACAGTAGAGTGTCAGTATTCTGACATTTGCTGTTTAAAGAACTGTATCACCACATGATATGACATGGAACAGTTGACAAATGGCAATTTTCCCAGTAATGTTTGCCTTTTTATTTGCTCTGAGCCAAATCTGAAACTCTTATAGGGGAATTCCTTCCTTGTAAGACTTGGCTGACTTATAAAAAGAAAAAAAAACTGCATATCTTATCTTGAATTTAAAATTCTACTTTTTATTTTGAGCAATTAAGAGAATGTGACTGATATTCACAGCATATAAATATGGGCTATAATCAAAGGGATGGTCACTTAGTTACCTGATAACCTCTTAATCTCGTTAACATGATTAAAAGGCTATTTCTTTTTCTGTAATACACCATTTGGTGCTAGAGCTATTAAAAGAAAATCAGAAATATTCTTAGTGAAGGATGTGTTATTCTGAGTATATTAGCTAATGAGAAAACTCCAGTAAATTTTTAGTGTTACTCAATACCTATTAGAATAATAGGGAAAAAATTAAAAAATGAACATAGAGAATAAGTGGCTTGATGGCTAACAAAGAATATCCTTAATTAAGTTAATTTCAATCCACAATTCTATTGTATCAATTTCAGTTTTAGAGCTGAGATGTACATATTCTGATTATATTGTTTTTAACTTACTAATATTTACTTTCTAAATTATACTGACCATAGCTATATTATATAACATTTAGATACAGGAGAAAATAAAGTTCATCTCAATAAAGGATATTTTAAAAATACCTTAATGGTATTTAAATAAAATATAAATAAATAGAGATAAACAGAAGAAATATAATCAATACATGTACATGAAGAAATATCAAGAAGGGAAGATTTTATACTTATATTTTTAGTTAAAAAAAAACTTCCAAAATTGATTGCTTTAAGAGATTTATTTTCCTGAGGCATGCTTCCTAATACAATCATTAACTTTCCTATAGTCTATATAAGTTAGCTCTCCTTCTACAATCTCTCTCTCTCACACACACACACTTTGTATTTAAAATGGAGAGAGAAGTTTAGTATGTGCCTAGTCTTCTCTGTAATCCAAGTGATACATTTTACCATAATTTTATTTTTTAATGTCTCTTTAAAAATTTTCCAAAGAAAAATTTTTTAATTTGAATATCTAAAGCTACAGCACATTGTTTACAATTTTTGAGAGAATGAGGACATCAGCAATCATGTTCTTAGTAGGGACATCCAAATATTAGGAAATAAAATTTCAGATCTAATAGCGTACTAGTCAAATCTTAAATTCATCAGTATAATGTGATGGTTATTCTTTCACCTAATCTTTCACATTTATATAAGCTCAGTGATTTGTGTATTTTTTTTTATTTTTACATAAAATGTGTGTTTATTAGGTTTCCACTTTTTGCCTTCACAAAATTAAAAAGACTTAGAATTTAACAACAATAACAATGTTTAAGGTAAGGACTAGAAACAAAAACTCTGCAAGGAACAAACAAAGATAAATCCATTCAGAAAAGAAATCAGACTATTGCTGAATGCAGCCATCAATCAGATTGCAAAGAGGTATTAGGCAATAATAATAACAGTAATGCAAAGAAAGTAACATTCACATTGTCAAATAAGAGTATGTCTATTATAGAATGCTTTAACTCTGAGGTTCAGAATGGACTCATCATTTAACTTCTTTGTATTATTTTTCTTCCAAAGTCTCAAAAAATAGACAACTAATATTTATAAATAAAAATAAAAAGATAATTCCAAAAAACAGATCATGCCAAATCTTATAGACAATAGAAAAAGAAGAAATGCTTCAAAATCATTCTACTTAATCCGGCTACACCTGATATTAAAATTGGAAAAAAGGTATTATTATAAAGGGGAAATTTACAAACATAATTCACTTGTAAATGAGGATGCGGTACAGTAAGGTCTGCAGAAATTCAGAATAGAAAGTAGCATGTTAATTTTGTTCCTTTTTCTTTTCTTTTGGTTTAAAAACCATGCTTTAGTTCACTGATCTGGAAATGAATAAAAATTTCTGCTCATTAAATTAAGGACTAAAGGACAAGCAAAATCTCTATTTTATTCGCAAACTGTTTCGTTTCAGTTGATTCACATAAGTTACATCAAATAGCTTTTATAGTCCATAAGGAATCCTAACATTAAGAAAGATATTAAATCTAAAATGGAGACTTTGTATTAGTATTTCTCTTTTTTTTTTTTAAAGACAGAGTTTCACTTTATCACCCTCGGTACCGTGGTGTCACACACTCACAGCAACCTCCAATTCCTGGGCTTAGGCGATTCTCTACTCAGCCTCCAGAGCAGCTAGGATTACAGGCGCCCGCCACAAAGACCGGCTATTTGTTGTTGTTGTTGTTGTTGTTGCTGTTTGGCAGGAGCCGGGTTCCAACTCACCACCCTCGGTATAAGGGGCTGGTGCCCTACCCACTGAGCCACAGGCGCCACCATATTTGTCATTTTTAAAGAGCATATTAAGCTTTAGTGTATTTACAATGCATGATAATAGAATTTATGAATAGAATAGAGATTCCAGATGCTGATATTTGTTACACTCAGATTCCAATATAAAGTGGCCTGCCATTTTCTGACTATTATCTTGAGTTGCCTTGAAAATCCATTCTATATACTTATATAGGCAAGTATATAATATTGTAGGCATTGCTGTTACTTTTGTTTCTTTTCTTTTTTTTTTTTGGCGGTTTTTGGCTGGGGCTGGGTTTGAACCCACCATCTCCGGCATATGGGGCTGGCGCCCTACTCCTTTGGGCCACAGGCGCTGCCCGCCATTGTTGTTACTTTTGAAAATAAATAAATAAAAGGCTTTAAATCATCCAGGAAATTTTCACATTTGTTAAGATGAATGCTTATATACTTACTATTCTCTCTTTCTTTTTTTTTTTCTGAATAAGCATCATTGTTTTCAACTTTTTTTTTTTCTTTTAGAGACAGAGTCTCACACTGTTGCCCTCTGTAGAGTGCCATAGCATCACAGCTCACAGCAACCTCTACTTCTTGGGCTTAGGTAATTCTCTTGCCTCAGTCTCCCAAGTACCTGAGAGTATAGGCTACCGTCACAACACTGGCTATTTTTTTGTTGCAGTTTGGTCAGGGCTGGGTTTGAACCCATCATCCTTGGTATATGGGGCTAGCGCCCTACTCCCTGAGCAATAGGTGCTGCCCTGTTTTCAACTTTAAATTCAGTTAACTCTATCTTGTAGTTATGATACGGAAAATTGGCTAGGCATTTTTACTCAAGTACAAATCTTGAACCAACTATCATTTAAAAAGTACAATGTTTAACACAGAGAATTTAAGATATCTTGTGGCTAGAGTTTTTATCAAGAATACACCAAAACCTTTTCTTAATACATTCTGAAGAAGGAAAGAGGTAGGAAACTTTATTTTCTGAAATACGAATGATATTTTCTTTCCTCTAATATCTCAGAGCTCAGTTGACACAGAAACAATTTTAAATATTTTTATTTATGATTGTTGTTCTTTTCATGAGCCCAGGCTTCTCCAGCCTCTCATATACACGGGACATATTTACTTGCTACTGCCATCTGTCAGGAAACATTTTGAGTTGAACAGAAGCAGCAACAGAATAATCCCACCTGCAGATGCTCTTCAACTGAGAAGTTAATCCCGACAATTGAAATCAGGGACTGAACACTTGCTCCGTTTTGTTGTTGCTATTGTGATGTAATATTTTATTTTATTTGACTCCTTGGGTAAAGGAAAGAAAATGTTAATTATTCCTCACTCACATTTGCGTTTGACACTTTGGGGTCAAAGTGTACTTGCACAGAAGGGGTTCCAGAACCATGTGGCACCTTCCCCCACCAGCCCTGTTCTCTGTGCCGCCCTGACGTACACTGTTGTTCTGGGCTCCAGCCTGTCAGCCATAAACGGTGTCCCTAGGAGAGAAAGTCAAACTATCCTACTCAGTGTGTTCTAGCTTGAAGATTTGCATCCGTGCTAAATTAGCAAAATAAAATAAAAGTATGATCTTCTGTGGGGAGAAATCAAAAAGGCCTGAAAATATGAGGGCAATTTTACCTGCTTTCATTACGTGATTGATGAAATGGTAGCATTTTGAGGACGATTTAAATTCACTTTATCCTTTTCTCCTGGATGTCATTCATTCATTCATCTTCTTTTTTTCCATGAGCACTTTAATTTTTTCATGTATTCATTCAGCTATCATTTAGTGAGCATTTTATCTTTATGAACTGCTTCAGTTTTACTCTATTCGCCAACCAACATTATTCCTATATTAGGGTTTCACATTCTTTCATTATCTTGTGTTATTTCTTCACAGCACTCATCACTAAGTAGTGATCATTTCAAGGAAACTATCCTATTTGTTTGCTGTATTGCCTTGTGCTCTCTTCAGAGGTGTACGTTCTGTTAGAAAAAGAAGTTTAATGTTACATTCCCCTAGTTCTAGGAGGATGTCTGTGTGTTGATGCTGAGTGTTAACCATCATCCTCATCTTCTTCATCATCGTCATAATTACTGGGAGCAGCTGATCTTTACAAAATGTCCAATGTGCAAAATAATTTTCAACAAATGAAAAAATTAGTTAGGCCTGAATCTTGATACTGTTCTTAATGATCTACTGATCTCATACATTTTCACTTTCAAATAGTGATTTGGCACACAGCAACATTTCAGTCAAGGATGAACTGCTTATAGGAGGTCCCATAAGATTATCATAGAACTGAAAAGTTCTTGTTGGCTAGTGACTTCCTAACCTTTGTAACATTGTAGAGTAACACATTTCTTTTCATGTTTAGATTCCTAAATACTTATCATTGTGTTACAATTTCCTACAGTATTCAGTGCAGGAACATAGGTCTGTAGCCTAGGAGCAGCCTAGGAGCAACGGGCTATACCGTTTAGCCTAGATGTACCTTCTGGGTCTGTGTAAGTGCGTTCCGCAGTGTTCACAGGAGGAATCAAATCATCTCAGGACACGTTTCCCAGAGCCTATCCCCATGCTTTCCTTCATTAAGGGAAGCACGACTGTAACTCAAAGTTTCCTTAAGCCAAAAGCCATCTGCAATCACTTCTCTTTATTATCCCCTAGGCACATTTGTGTTAGACAGGGATTAGAAACACTTTTTGTGAGATTTCAGAGTATTAAATGGATATTCACTTAAATTGGTTTATGATACAAGAAGTCTTAAGGAAAGCTGGTGGTGACATAAAGATTATACCTTTGGTTTGCCTCTGGCATTATTATCATCTGGTGCTCTAGATATTGTTGGTTTTGTTCACTATTTTACAAATGTCATGTTGAACAAGGCAATAAATAATCAAAATAAATGATACATTGGGAAACAAGGTAAAATTAATGGAATCTCTTTTACTTAGGTTAAAAAATGTGGCTGATATTTTGGGGGCAAAACACGATTGTAAGAGGGACTTTACCGAACAAATGCAACCAGTGTAACAT
>CAUYON010106193.1:0-15221 GCA_963573935.1 Arctocebus calabarensis | reverse complement strand
GTAGAGACAGAGTCTCACTTTATCGCCCTGGGTAGAGTGCCGTGGTGTCACACTGCTCACAGCAACCTCCAGCTCTTGGGCTCAAGCGATTCTCTTGCCTCAGCCTCCCGAGTAGCTGGGACTACAGGCGCCCGCCACAGCGCCCGGCTAGCAACCTCCAACTCTTGAGCACAAGTGATCCTCTTGCCTCAGTTTTTCTATTTTTAGTTGAGATGTGGTCTCGATTTTGCTCAGGATGGTCTTGAACTCATGAGCTCAAGCTCCACCCGCCTCAGACTCCCAGAGCACTGGGATTACAGGCCTGAGCCACCGCCCAGCCTACTGCATGGTTTAGAGAGGGCACATGCACTGCAGCCAGGCCATGGACTGGTTCTGTTAGAAAACTCATTTTTAGGCTCGGTGCCTGTGGCTCAAGTGGCTAAGGCACCAGCCACAAACACCTGCACTGGCAGGTTCAAATCCAGCCCTGGTCCGCCAAACAACAATGACAGCTGCAACCAAAAAAAACAGCTGAGCGTTGTGGCAGGCTCCTGTGATCCCAGCTACTTGGGAGGCAGAAACAGGAGAATCGCTTGAGCCCAGGAGTTGGAGGTTGCTGTGAGCTGTGATGTCATGACACTCTACCTAGGGTGACAGCTTCTAGACCTGCTTCTGTACCACTTGCTAGCTTCATGGCCTTGAGCAGGTAGCTGTCTTGCAATAGTGAGTGTCTGTGAAGCTGTCACAGTAGTTAAATTATTGTGAAGTGCTTGGCATAAACTAAGTGCATTAAAGTGCTTGTTAAGTAGCTTTGTTTTGTTTTTTTGTTTTTGAGATAGTTTCACTTTGCTGCCCTTTGTAGAGTACCATGGCGTCATAGGTCACAGCAACCTCGCACTCTTGGGCTGGAGCAATCCTCTTGCCTCAGCTTCCCAATAAGTAGCTGGCACTGCAGGCACTGCCACAAGGCCGCTACTTTTTTTTTTTCTTTTTTGCAGGCATGAGCCACCTGGCCCAGCCTAATGCTTGTTAAATATTTTTTGATACTTTGTGTCAGTCACTGAGGATTAAAGGGCGGCACCTGTGGCTCAGCGAGTAGGGCGCCGACCGACCCCATATACCGAGGGTTGCGGGTTCAAACCCGGCCCCAGCTGAACTGCATCAAAAATTAGCCGGGCGCCTGTAGTCCCAGCTACTTGGGAGGCTGAGGCAAGAGAATCGCTTGAGCCCAAGAGCTGGAGGTTGCTGTGAGCTGTGACTCCACAGCACTCCACTGAGTGCAAAAGAGTGAGACTCTGTCTCCACAAAAAAAAAAAAGAGTAGAATATTTGAAAACATGTTGAGCTGGTGTCAGTGCTGGGTGCCCCTGGGGCCCGCTCACTTGTTGCTCTGCAGCCCTGAGGTGTCAGTGGTCTTAATCCCTGTCCCCAGGTGCATGGCTGCTGCCCGGGTTGGATGGCTAGTAAGTGCCACAGTGCGCTTGTTTCAGAGCATAGGACGCATACAAATGGCTGTGTTTGAAGGAACAAGCCCAGGGTACTCCTTTACTGATCCCGTGAGGAATGACCGTGTGTCTGAGGGAAGGGCTGCATGAGCATGAGCTCCACCGGGCAGCTGAGGTTCAGGGTGTCTCATGCTGTGACAGGTGCCAGATTGTCAGAATCATTTCAACTCATCAGTTGCCGTTGTTGGTGGAATTTTGAAAGAACTCCTAACCACTAGCATACATACTAGTGTGTCTCTTTCATTTGTGTATTCTGATGCTTTTGTAGATATTTTCTCTCTCTTTCTCTCTCTCTCTTTTTATTGAGACAGAGTCTCACTTTGTTGCCCTTGGTAGAATGCTGTAGCGTCATAGTTCACAACAACCTCGAACTCTTGGGCTCAAGCGATTCTCTTGCCTCAGCCTCCCAAGTAGCTGGGACTGCAGGTGCCTGCCACAATGCCTGGCTATTTATTTATTTATTTGCAGTTTTTTTTGGCTGGGGGTGGGTTTGAACCCATCACCTCCGGCATATGGGGCCGGCACCCTACTCCTTTGAGCCAAGGCGCTGCCCATGCCTGGCTATTTTGTTTTGTTTCAGTTGGCCCTGACTTCGTTCAAACCTACCAGCCCCAGTGCATGTGGCTGGCACCGTAACCACTGAGCTACAGGCGCCTAGCCTAGCCATTTTCTCTTACCAAAATAGGCTGTTGGTGATAAGTTTCTTATTTTAATTTTAATCCAGAATTTCTGGTCCTCTCCAGAATAACCAGTGGCATATAGTGCAGCTAAAGCTTACTTTAAATACATTTTAGTAATACTTCTGTTATCTGCAAGTACAGCCCTTCAGCATATTTACTGAATAAAAAAGTTGTATGATTGTGAAATACTTCCTAATAAAGTGTTTTGGGTCTTCAGTAAAAAGGTTTTTTTGGATCTGCGCCTGTGGCTCAACGGGCTAAGGCGCCAGCCACGTACGCCTGAACTGGCGGGTTCGAATCCAGCCCGGGCCCACCAAACAACAAAAAGTTTTTTTTTTGATTTGTGAAACCTAAAAGGGCAGCTAAGTGTGTGTTCTCACAGGGTGTCCTGCTTGTGCCTACAGGGATGTGATCTCTGAGAGCCCCCAGCTAAGGTGACCTGGGCAGGGCAGGCAGCTTCACGGCCGTCTGCATTGCTTCTGTGTGCACTTGCCATGTCTGTCTGCGCCACTTCGCTTACCTGGAGGTATCTCAGCGGTAGCTCCTGTGCACTCATTTATCCTTCACAGATAAGAATCAGGGTATTTTCTCTGTTTTTAAAACCTACTATGTCAAAAATAAGTTATGGACTTTTCCAGGTTTTTTTTTTTTTTGGAGACAGAGCCTCAAGCTGTCGCCCTGGGTAGAGTGTCGTGGCATCACAGCTCACAGCAACCTCTAGTTCCTGGGCTCAAGCGAGTCTCCTGCCTCTGCCTCCCAAGTAGCTGGGACTACAGGCACCCGCCACAACGCCTGGCTATTTTTGTTTGGGTTGCAGCCGGCATTGTTGATTGGCGGGCCCAGGCTGGATTCGAACCCACCAGCTGAGGTTTACATGGCTGGCGCCTTAGCCCGCTGAGCCACAGGCGCCGAGCCTTTTCTTTTTTTTTTTTTGAGACAGAGCCTCAAGCTGTCACCCTGGATAGAGTGCTGTGACATCACAGCTCACAGCAACCTCCAATTCCTGGGCTCAAGCGAGTTTCCTGCCTCTGCCTCCCAAGTAGCTGGGACTACAGGCGCCTGCCACAATGACCGGCTATTTTTTGGTTGCAGCCGTCATTGTTTGGCGGACCCGGGCTGGATTCGAACTCGCTAGCTCAGGTGTACGTGGCTGGTGCCTTAGCCCATAGAGCCACAGGCACCAAGCCCCCAGTTGTGTTTTCAAAAAGGTGTCTGATGATCACTGTCTTTCCTGGAATTGGCAGGCCTCCTGCATGGTGCACTGGCAGTGTTTGAGGTGAGAAATGGCAATGGGACAGCTTGCATAATGGCCGACTTCTCAGCTGCCTTCCAGATGAACTATGACACTAAGAGCGGCTCTAAGGTAGGAGACACGGGGCACTTCTTGTTCTCTTTGGGGTATGTGTGAAGATGATTTCAAATAACCCTTAAGAGAAACAACCCCAATGTAAAGCAGTTCTCTTCAAGTATACATTTTCCTTCTAGGAGCGTCAGTGACCTGTGCTGTTATGTGTGCAGAGACTGCCGTCATAACATACAAACCATTTCTATTTTATCACTATTTTATTGTATACATTTTTCAGTTTTCTTTTGAGTATCTTTTACAATCACAGTGCGATGCTTCAGTTTGTTAACCACCATAATTTGTTTAACTGCTCCCCTATTTGTAAGTTGGTACATTTTCTTATATTCTTTTTTATGCCCAATAAGTAGCTCTGTGAATATAGATTTTTAATGTGCAGAATTTACTTTAAATAAATTATATTCTGCAATAAATGCATATATAAACAGTTTGATAGAGATGCTAGTTTGATTAAAATGTTCATTGGTAGTTTCTTTAAAATAATTATAACTTTGTCTTGGCCAGTTGCGGTGCCTCGCACTCTGGGAGGCTGAGGTGGGTGGATTGCCTGAGCTCACGAGTTTGAGACCAGCCTGAGCCAGAGTGACACCTCATCTGTAAAAATAGCCGGGCGCTGTGGTGGGCGCCTGTAGTCCCAGCTGTTTCAGAGGCTGAGGCAAGAGAATCCCTTGAGCCCAAGAGTTTGAGGTTGCTGTGAGCTTTGATGCCATAGCACTCTACTAAGGGAATCAGAGTGAGACTTTGTCTCCAAAAAAAAGAACAAAATAAAATAACTTTGTTTTTATAGGACAGGTAAAGCTTTCTGTATTTTTTAGATTTTTAACAAATAAGTACCATGCTTTTATTGTATTTTTTCCCATGTTGATTACCTCTTAATAGACATTACACATATACTCATTCTATTTAATATTTATTCTTTTAAATATATCTGTGAACCAATTATTTTCAATTTTTTTTTGAAACTCCCATTTACCTTATGTCCATGTTGGTAGCATTAATCTTTTTTTTTTTTTTTTTTAAGAGACAGAGTCTCACTTTCTTGCCCTTGGTAGAGTGCTGTGGTGTCACAGCTCACAGCAGTTAACACTAATCTTGTTACTACCACTCCAAGGGCATGAGGACCCCAGGACTGCTCGGAAGATCTGTAGTTCTTGAGACAGCTCTGGACATTGTATCAGTGACTGGGTGGTTGTTCTTTTGTACTAGTCTCTAGGAAAATACAAATGTGGTTTCTGTCAAAACAGAAGATTGAGAAGATTTATAAAATTGTCTCAAAATATAAATACTTGTCTGAGTGCTTTTTATTTAATTTCTGCTTCACTTTTTGAAGAGTTTGACATTGGTGGTTGAATTTTTTTGGAGACAAAGTCTTACTTTGTGGCCCTTGGTAGGGTACCATGGTGTCATAGCTCATAGCAACCTCAAACTCTTGGGCTCAAGTGAGTCTCCTGGCCTCAGGCTCCCAAGCAGCTGGGACTACAGGTGCCCACTACAACACCTGGCTATTTTTAGAGACGAGGTCTGGCTCTAGCTCAGGGTGGTTTCCAATCTGTAAGCTCAGGCAATTCACCTGCCTCAGCCTCCCATAGTGCTGAAATTACAGGTGTGAGCCACTGCGCCTGGCCAGGTGATTGGATTTTTAAAATATCATTTTGTTACACTATGTTTTACAAATGAGATTGTTGGTATGCTGTTATATGCTTTATTATTTCACAAACACATCTTTGTCACCTTATCTGTTTCTGTTTTTAGGACCATGCTAGTGTCCTAAAAACTATGGCTTTACTGTAGTTGATTTAACTCACCCAGTTCTTTTGTTTTGTTTTGTTTTTGAGACAAAGTCTTATTCTGTCGCCTTGGGTGGACTGCTGTAGCCTCAGCCTAGTTCACAGCAACCTCAAATTCCTGGGCTCAAGCAATATTATTGCCTCAGCTTCTTGAGTAGCTGAGACTATAGGCACCCACCACAACACTTAGCTAGTTATTGAGTAGAGATGAGGTCTCACTCTGGCTCAGGCTGGTCTCAAACTACTAAGGTCAAGCTATCCACCTGCCTCAGCCACTCAGAGTGCTGGATTACAAGCATGAGTGACACTATACCTGGCCCATGCTGTTTTTTTTTTTTTATTTTTTTATTTTTGACACAGAGCCTCAAGCTGTCACCCTGGAGAGAGTGCTGTGGCATTATAGCTCACAGCAACCTCCAATTCCTGAGCTCAAGCGAGTCTCCTGCCTCCACCTCCCAAGTAGCTGGGACTATAGGTGCCTGCTGCAACACCCGGCCATTTTTTGGTTGCAGCCGTCATTGTTGTTTGGCGGGGCCTGGGCTGGATTCGAACCCACCAGCTCAGGTGTGCGTGGCTGCTGCCTTAGCCTGTTGCGCTACAGGCGCCAAGCCTTTTTTTTTTTTTTTTTTTTTGTAGAGACAGAGTTTCACTTTATAGCCCACGGTAGGGTGCCCCGGCATCACACAGCTCACAGCAACCTCCCATTCCTGGGCTTAGGCAATTCCCTTGCCTCAGCCTCTCAAGTAGCTGGGACTACAGGCGCTTGCCACAACGCCCAGCTGTTTTTTTGTTGCAATTTGGTCAGGGGGCTGGGTGTGAACCTACCACCCTCACGTGGGGCTGGCACCTTACTGACTGAGCCACAGGCATTGCCCCCATCCTACACATTTTGATTTGGACAGTTAAGGTGGTTTTCCGGTTGTTTATTTTGCTTATAAATATTAAATTCAGACAATTGTGCAATAAACACTTCCCTTATTTAAAGAGACGTTCTTTCAATGAACATTTCTATAGCAAAATAGTTGTGCTAGTTTTTTAAAATGTAAGTATATAGCTTGAATTGTTTTCTGTTGCAAGGTACTTTAGTTTCAAGGTAACTTTAGTTTTTAATTCTGTTGTAAGTTAAAATTATATTCATGGAAAGGTTTTGAATTATGTGAATAACTAAGTCAGCTTTCTCTTACATTAGATATACTCCAGTCTGTTGCTGACATGTAATACACTCCTTTTTGTGTGTGTGTGTGTGTGTCTCTGTGTATGTTAAGTATTACTTTAACAGTAATACCTGAAATGTAACTGAATTTACATCAGAGTTACAGTGATTCTCTTCTTTGGAATTTTTGAATCTCTTTAGTAACCTATATTCCTTTTTTTTTGGACACAGAGTCTCACTGTATCACCTTTGGTAGAGTCCTGTGGCATCACACCTCACAGTGATCTCAAACTCCTGGGCTTAAGCAATTCTCTTGCCTCAGCCTCCCAAGTAGCTGGGACTACAGGTGCCCGCCACAAAGCCAACCTATTTTTTGTTGCACGTGTTGTTGTTTAGCTGGTCTGAGCTGGATTTGAACCTGCCAGCCTCAGTGTATGTGGCTGGCGCTGTAACCACTGTGCTACGGGCGCCAAGACCCCCTCCTTTTTTTTTTTTTTTTTAAATAACCTACATTCTAATTGGGTTTTGTTGTAATTGTGTTTATTCTAGAATGCGACCTTTGACCTGCCACCAACTGCAAAAGTGTTACTAAACAGCAGCTCTTGTGGTAAAGAGAACACTTCTGATCCCCTTCTTGTGATTGCTTTTGGAGCAGGACATGCACTGACTTTCAATTTCACAAGAGATGCAGACCGCTACAGTGTCCAGCTCTTGAGTTTTGTGTATAACTTGTCAGACACACACATTTTCCCCAATGCAAGCTTCAAGGGTAAGAGCAAAAACGGACCAATGATGCAGTGATAGTAACTGGGTTGGAAGATAGTTTAAAATTACATTTCACTAAGTACTATGAACTGGTTAAAAATTGTGATTTTTTTTTTTTTTTTTTCCTTTTTTGGATCTAGGTGCCAAGACTGTGGAATCCAAAACGGATATCAAGGCAGACATAGATAAAAAATACAGATGTGTTAAAGGCACCCAGGTGCACATGGGCAATGTGACCCTCACTCTCCGTGAGGCCACCATCCAGGCATACCTTTCGAACAACAACTTCAGCAAGGGAGGTAGGACGTTGACCCTTGACCTCTGGTGTCTGACTATGGGACTGCAGTGCCTGTAGGTGACCTCATATCTATCTCTCTCTCTCTCTCTCTATGAATGAGAGAGAGAGAGAGACAAGAGTCTCACTTTGTTGCCTTTGGTAGAGTGCTGTGGCCTCATAGCTCACAGCAATCTCAAACTCTTTGTCTCAAGCGATTCTGTTGCTTTAGCCTCCCAAGTAGTTGGGACTGTAGATGCCCGCTACAATGCCTGGCTATTTTTAGAGGCTGGTCTCGAACCTGTGAGCTCAGTCTACCCTCCTCGGCCTGCCAGGAGGAGAGAGAGTACAGGTGTGAGCCACCATGCCTGGCTGACCTCATTTCTCTTTAGTCTTTTTTTTTTTATTTTTTTTTATTTTTTTTTATTTTTTGGTTGCAGCCGTCATTGTTTGGTGGACCCGGGCTGGTTTCGAACCCACCAGCTAAGGTGTACGTGGCTGGCGCCCTAGCCCGCTGAGCCACAGGCGCTGAGCCATAGTCTTTTTTTTTGAGATAGTCTCACTATGTCACCCCGGGTAGAGTGCTGTGATGTCACAGCTCACAGCAACCTCCAACTCTTGGGCTTAAGCCATTCTCTTGCCTCAGCCTCCTGAGTAGCTGGAACTACAGGTGCCTGCCACAACGCCCGGCTATGTTTTGGTTGTAGTTGTCATTGTTGTTTGGCAGGCCCAGGCTGGATTCAAACCCGCCAGCCCTGGTGTATGTGGCTATCACCCTAGCCACTGAACTATTGGTGCCAAGCCTGCTTTTCTATTTTTAAAAGATAATGTCTCACTGTGTTACCCTAGCTGGAGTGCAGTGATGCTTTCACAACTCAATGTAACCCTGGATTTAGAGAGTCAAGCAATCTGTCTGACTTAGCTTCCCAAGTAGCAGAACCACAGGTATGTGCCACTATGCCTGCCTTAACAAACTTTTTTTTCTTTCCTGGTGGCAATAAGGTCTCACAATGTAGTCCAGGCTGGTCCCAAACTCCTGGCCTCAAGTAATCTTCCTGCCTTGGCCTCCCAGGTTGCTAGGATTACAGGCATGAGCCACCATTCCCAGCCAGTTGTTAAGATTTAAAAAGGAAATTAACACAATGTGCTTATCTCAGTGTCTGGCCAGAATAAGTAGCAAATATATATTAAATCATTTTACTGTCAGTGAAGAAAGCTCTCACTCCAACTCTTGCCAGTCTAGATCATAAATCATCATCTGGTTTGCATTAGGGTGGGCTTTCCCAGCTATCGGGGGAATAATAAGACAGCACAGTCTTCTTCCACAGGCTGCTGCGGGGGCCTCTGCTTAGCCATATTCTTCAGTAGTCTTGTTGGAAAGCCCAAGAGTGACTGCTGGGACAAGGGGTCTGGAAACGCTTTATCACAGGACTAGTCCTGCCTGCCTCCAGTTTCTGTGTAGCCCATGAGCTAAGAATCACTTTTGTGTTCACAAATTTAGTGTACAAGAAATCAAAAGAATATTTCCTGACATACAAAGATTATGTAACATTCAGTGTTCAGAAATAAAGTTGTATAAAGGAACATAGCCACGCTTATTTACACATTTTCTGTGGCTGTTTTTGTGTTAGCAGTGGTGGGAGTTAGTTGCCTTGACAGAAAGCCACAGCCTGTAAAGTCTAAGGTATTTACTGTTACTTTACAGCAGAAGTTTGTCTCCTCTGACCGGTCGGGAAGAGCATTAGTGACAGAGTAAAAAGGAAACCCAGTGTGGGTGTGACGGGGAAAACGGGTTTGACAGAGCCACGGAGAGGCTCAGGAGGAAGCTCACATTGGAGTGGGTCTCTTGATTGCACAAGGGCCTGAGCAATGGCCCCTTTCTGGGTGTGTGAGTGACTGCCCACTGCATAGCCTGGTTCAGAAGGCTCTGTAGGAACTGTGCCTGCCCAATTGGGAAGAGCAGGCTGCAGAGGGACTACTGGGGGTGGGCTTGTGTGTGTGCAGCTTGGTCTGAGGACACCTTTCTGGGAGCCTCTCCTGGGGTCCATGTGTGCTCATTAAACTTCACCTTAGCAGAGTGTGGAAGGGACCAGGAGCTAGAGGAACAGATGTTGGGATCATTCATGTTCATGGTTATGAATTTCCATGTACCTAGCAGGCTACATCAGTGTTCTCTCTAGATCAAAAGAGGACAAAGTCAGAGCACTGATGGATGCAGGCACTGTTCAGCCAACCCTGGTGTTGGCCCCACACCCCGAATGGTGCTCTGGAATGGGGGGCTTCGTGGTGGGGGTCAGCAAGGATCTTGAGAGCTGTGAGTTTGGTAGGTATGTTCTCTGGATTAAAAATAGGGGTGTCACAGAGCTAAAGAGACTTATTGTATGGGTGGTTTTTTAAACTTTGGTTGTTTTTGTTTTTGAGACAGCCTCAAGCTGTCACCCTGGGTGGAGTGCTGTCGCTTCACAGCTCACAGCAACCTCTAATTCCTGGGCTCAAGTGAGTCTCCTGACTCTGCCTTCCAAGTAGCTGGGACTACAGGCGCCCGCCACAACGCCTGGCCATTTTTTGGTTGCGTTTGTAGTTTGGTGGGCCCAGGCTGGATTTGAACCCTCCAGCTCAGATGTATGTGGCTGGTGCCTTAGCCACTTGAGCCACAGGCGCCGAGCCAGTTGGTTTTGTTTTATAGAGACAGAATCTCACTCTGCCTCCTTGGGTAGAGTGCTGTTGTGTGTTAGCTCATAGCACCCTTAAACTCCTGGGCTCAAGTGATCCTCTTGTCTCAGCCTCCTGAGTAGCTGGGTGTACAGGCGCCTGCCATGGTGGGCTAGTTTTTCTATTTTAGTAGAGACAGGGTCTCACTCTTGCCCAGGCTGGTCTTGAACTCCTCAGCTCAAGCAGTCACTCTGGTTCCTCCTCCCAGAGTGCTGGGATTTCAGGGGTGAGCCACGACCTCTGGTCATTAGTGTGATTTTTTTTTTTTTTTTTTTTTTTTTTTGAGACAGAGCCTCAAGCTGTCACCCTGGATAGAGTGCTGTGGCATCATAGCTCACAGCAACCTCCAACACCTGGGCTCAAGTGAGTCTCTTGCCTCCGCCTCCCAAGTAGCTGGGACTATAGGCGCCCGCCACAACGCCCGGTCATTTTTGGGCTGCAGCCGTCGTTGTTTGGCGGGTCCAAGCTGGATTCGAACCCGCTAACTCAGGTGTTCGTGACTGGCGCCTTAGCCCACTGAGCCACAGGTGCCGAGCCCATTAGTGTGATTTTTTAAGTTTAATGATTTCTTTCAAGATAGACTTTATTTTTTCTGTGTATTTTTAGGTTTATAGCAAAATTAATCTGATCCTGTATGTTCCCTGCCTCCCCCACTGTCCAAATCCCACATGTTAGTTCCTATTTAATGTAGGACATAGTCACATGGAAAAAATCCAAAAACCAGGTTGTCTTCCTAACAGCTAAGCCCATTGTCCTGGTGTGGCCTTGTTGAGTGTAGGGCTGCCCAGAGGCTGGGCTCCTGGGATTTGGTGGGGGTGGGGCCCTGTAATGGGGCAGCTGAAGACACTGGAACACTCACTGTGTTAGTAAATCCCACTGGGTGAGAAGGGAATTGGAGTCCTGGTGGCTCCGTGTCAGTCCTCTCATCCTAGAGAGGCCAAGGGGGGTGAGGGGGGCTTGGCAGTGAAGGCCCAGGGAGTCTGTGTCCTCTTCACTGGAAAAGAGGCGCTCCAAGCCTTTGAAGCAACATCCTGTGCCCTAACCCTTCAGTAGGCTGGGCCTCTGTTGCTAAGAAACAGTGACCACAAAACAAACACTGACCCCTAAGTTGGTGGAGGACTCTGAGGTTTTATTGCCTTGCGTGTTCCCCTCCGCAACACACACACTACCCAGAAGAAGTCCTTGCTTTGCTTGGCCTCCTGTGGCCTATGTGGAGGGACGGTCAGCGGAAGGGTCAAGGGTGGGTGGCTGCACAGTGGTGCTCCCTGGAGTGCAGGGAGGAAGACCACATATTGGCCGAAATGGGTCTTGGGTCTCAGGTCTCAGTAGACTGGGATCCAAATTAGTTTTTCGGTAGAGTGCTGTGGCATCACAGCTCACAGCAACCTCCAGCTCTTGGCCTCAGGCGATTCTCTTGCCTCAGCCTCCGGAGTAGCTGGGACTACAGGCAGCCACTACAACGCCTGGCTACTTTTTGTTGCAGTTTGGCCGGGGTCGGGTTCAAACCCACTACCCTTGGCATATGGGGCCGGCGTCCTACTTACTGAGCCACAGGCTCCGTCCCCAAATTAGTTTGTTTTTGTAGAGTCTCACTTTATCACACTTGGTAGAGTGCTATAGCATCATAGCTCGCAGCAAGCTCTATCCAACTCCTGGGCTTGGGCGATTCTCTTGCCTCAGCTTCCTGAGTAGCTGGGACTACAGACATCTGGCTATTTTTGTTGTTGTTGTTGTTGCAGTTTGGCTGGGGCTGGGTTTGAACCCACCACCCATGGTATATGGGGCCAACACCCTGCCCACTGAGCCACAGGTGCTGCCCCCCGAAATTAGGGGTTTTTTTTTTTGCAGTTTTTGACCGCGACTGGGTTTGAACCTGCCACCTACGGCATATGGAGCCCGCGCCCTACTCCTTGGAGCCACAGGTAATGCCTTCCCAAATTAGTTTTTTTTTTTTTTTTTTTGTAAGACAATTTATTCACAGAAAAGAAAGAAAAGAATACAGAAAACATTAAGGCATCTGTTAGAGGGAGAAAATTCTAGTGGGGAGAGAGAAGCTCTCTCCGTTTCTCTCCCAGTCTTTCCCATCTCCTCCTTTAGGCCTTTAGTCTCAAGGTATATATAGGTGTATGGGTTCCTTGGCCAGGAAACAAATGAGTACAGTCCCTACCACTAGGGGCAAGGTGAATGAATGTATCAATGAATGGATATAGTCCTTTCATGGGATTGAGGTCTAGGAAATTCACAAGAAATTGACCTAAGCATAGGAGATGGGGGTTCCACATTTAGTCTTAAGTGTGAAGTGAAGGAGACACCAAGGCACAGGTGTCTCCTCAGCAGTTGTCCAATGCAGTGGTATTTTTATATTGACATTTGACTAAGCTGGAATCTGCTGTGCTGAGGATCCACTCCAAGAGTAATGTGCTACTAGAAAGAAGCCACACAGGATGCTCAATAAAGTTGTTCGATTTCTTCAACCTTTCCTTGTTCACATTTCATCCCATGCTAGGCATACATCGTTTTGGAACAGATTTACATAAACTTTTCCTTCTTTCCCTTTTCCCCAAGAGGATTTCAAGCAGTTCAGTTTTCAAGTTTCAAAAAACTTGGGAAAAGCTAAGATGGAAATGACAAAAACATGCTAATCAGACATAGGAGTCACATAGCAAATATAATGGTTAGTTATGACTGTAATGCAGATATTTATCCCAGATAATATGAGATTTGTGTTTGTATTCTTATACTTGGATGTTCACTGGAATGAAAGCTCTTTTCTCCCCAGGCCCTTTATTGGAAAGCAAATTTTATAATTCTATGTCAAATATTTTTTAAAGTAGCTTAAAGATTTTACTTATTATTACTGGAGTTAATAATCATAGAAACTGCAAGTAATTAAAAATACCTTTCCCAATAAAATTAAACTATGCTCCAAAAATCTCTTGGCAGCCCCTGAAACCTAAGAAATTTTGTACACCTTAATGTTCTTATAAAAGTAGAAATTTAATTAACTCCACAGAAATATGAACAAATGTCAAAAATACATTATTTCAATCGCTATATCGCAGACACACACTGTGAAATATGAATGAGAAAAATAGGTTGCCTGTTCTTTAAATTAATGATGTAGAGGTAGAGGAGGATGAGTCTATTTATTCCTCCTTTCTACTTTCATATTTATAGCAGTGTTCAATAAAACAGAGTAGTGCTGTATAAGTATATATGAAACAAATGAATACTCCACAAAAATGGGTTTTTTTGAGACAGAGTCTCACTTTGTCATCCCTGGTAAAATGCTGTGGTGTCATAGCTCACACCAACCTCAGACTCTTGGGTGGAAGTGATCCCCTTGCTCTAGACTCCCCAGTAACTGGGACCACAGGCATCCACCACAATGCCTGGCTATTTTTAGAGATGGAATCTCACTGTAGCTCAGGTTCATCTGGAACTCATGAGTTTAGGCAATTTGCCACCTGGCCTCCCAGAATGCTGGAATAACAGGCATAAGCCACCGTGCCCAGCCTCCACAAACATATTAATATGCTTTTCACACAGAAGCAGAAATGAGGTGAAGGGAGTGAAAAAAATCTAAGGAGACTCTCTCACTATTAAATATTCTGCCAGACACTAAAGCCAATATATGCATTTGAGTGCGTTGTGTGTCTGGGTATGAGTTAATGATGTCAATCAAGCTGATTATGACCCAATCACAATTTCTCAGCCTTATCTCACAGGGGGAGAACAGATGTCAAATTATTTTCTCCATAATACATATACATATAAGGTGAGTATCCCTTATCTGAAACACTTGGGACTAGAAGTGTTCCAGAGTTCAGATTTTTCCAATTTTGAATTATTTGCATATACATAATGGGATATCTGGGGGATGAGACCCTATTTATGTTTCATATATAACTTATACACATAGGATAAAGGTATTTTGTACAATAGTCTTAATAATTTTATGCATGAAATAAATTTTGTATACATTAAACCATCAGAAATAAAGGCATCTTTATCTCATTTTATGCATGTGGATAATCTGTGATTGTCCTCAACATCATTCCTGATTCTGAATTTATATGCAACCAGTACACAAACATTTTCTTACACTTACACATAAATATTTAATTAAAATATGACCATTAGTATGGATTAAAAAAGGTTTTCTGGGTAACTAAGCATCATAAGCGCATCCCCAGAACTATATCAGCTGTTAGACAACAGCAACAAGAAACAAGGGCAGCTTTCTGTCTCCGTCTCTGATGAAGTGTTTTGACTAAAGATAACTGTGCACTGTTTTCTTCTAAGAGACAAGGAATATTAGAAGCAGTGGAAGGACCAGAAAGTGAGTCCTATTGGCATGAGGAGGCTTTCTTTGTTGTTTCAGAGGCTGCCAAGAGATTTTAGAGCATAGTTTTATTTTATTGAAAAGGGTATTTTTAATTATTTTCAGTTTCTATGATTATTAACTCCAGTAATATAAGTAACATCCTTAAGATACTTTAAAAAATATTTGACATAGGATTGTTAAATTCACTTTCCAAAGTGGGTCCTGTAAGGATGGATGGCTTTTTGAGATGTTTCGAAGTCATCTACCTCGTTAATGATGGCTTTCGCTTTAGAAGTCTCTTTTTGATTTTATAGACTGATAAAATGTCTTGTTCTGTTGTAATCGCATGCTTCTTTACTCTCTCGCTAAGCCCATCCCTTATTTTCATCATATCATCCAGAGGCTCTTTTCAACAGTGTTAGAAATACTGTCTTCTCTGCCACTATTATCACAATCAGCTTGATTCAGAACCATTCCAACTATTTCAATATTGATCAATGAATGATCAATTAGAGCCTTGTTATTGTTAAAAACCTTTTTAAAGGTAGAGTATTAATGTCTTTATATAGTGATCAAGGAAATGCCATGAAGGATATCTGTAACAGTATGATCAAAATATTTCTGAATGTATATGAATCGTGCCCTGTGATTGCACCAATGTACATAATTATGATTCA